>PVKS010010867.1:0-58617 GCA_004027875.1 Aplodontia rufa
TTCTTCCTTCCTGTAGAGTAATGTTTTGGCTAGTCTGGGTCTCCTGTTATTCCATATGAACTTGAGAATTGCTTTTTCTATATCTGTGAAGAATGCCATAGGTATCTTGATGGGGATTGCATTGAATCTGTATAGGGCTTTGGGTAAAACGGCCATCTTTATCATATTGATTCTGCCTAACCATGAGCATGGAATGTTTTTCCATCTACTCAGGTCTTCTGTAATTTCTTTTTTTAGTGTTTGATAGTTTTCTTTGTAGAGGTCCTTAACATCCTTTGTAAGGTTAAGGCCCAAGTATTTCATTTTTTTGAAAGTGATAGTGAATGGGAGAGATTTCCTGATTTCTTCTTCTGCAGATTTGGTGCTGGAGTAAAGAAACGCTAGTGACTTACTGGAGTTATCCTGTAGCCAGCTACTTTGCTGAAAACACTTATAAGCACTAGGAGTTTTCTGGCCAATGTTAATGGGTCTTTTAGGTATAGAATCATGTCATCAGCGAATAGAGATAACAACTTCCTCTTTTCCTATACAAATACCTTTGATTTCCTTGTCTTGCCTGATAGCTCTGGCAAGGGTTTCAAGGACTATATTGAACAACAGTGGGGAGACTGAATATGCTTTTAAAATGCCATCAATGAAATAGGCGTGTGAAGTCAAAACCTTTCAGATGAATTGAAGTATAACAATTCATAATATTTAAAATTTTTATTCTCTTTTTATCTTTAACAAGTTGGTTTTATACCCTAAAATATGTACATTTATGTTATGAGCTTATAAGAAATAGAAAAAGTAAGATGATAAGCTTCTGAGAGCAGAAATCCAGTCTCATCCTAAACATGACTCTAAATTAATGTACAATAGGTGCTCAATGATTTTTAAGGCAGTTCCCCCCACACCTGGGCCACAGTTTACCATCTGTAAACCTTGGATCCATCTTGTAATTTGTGGTGCCTCACAACCACAGTGTGCCAGGTGACAGTCATGACAGTTTTATGGACAATTTTGATCACCTTCCCTTCAACCCATTGAATGCGTTGTTGCTATGTAAGTGCTAAGTTTAATTGCCATTTTAAATATCTTTGAAAAGTTTGTCCTATGAGTTCATATTGAGATGAAAAGTTATTATGTATTCAGAAATGTACCAAAACAGAGCAGCAGGGTGTAAATTTGATATCAGTGAAGCAAATATTCCTCCTTGGAGGAATGGCTGCAATTCTGTATTTCTTACAAATCCACAACCAGCTACTTTATGGGACCTAAGAAATAAAGACATTTATAAGTAAAGGAAACCGTTATATTTTGTTACCAAGATACAAGCTGGAAAAAAAAATTGCCTTTTGTATGCCAAACTATACAACTCAGGAGAATTGACCAAACTCTTCAGAATGGATGAAGTAATTTTCAGAGCATTGATAGCCTGATGTCTATAGTATGCTTTGCAAAACTACCTTGAGTTATTTTATCCTAGGTTGGCATGCTATAATAGTGTATCTTATAATTAATGGCAGCTTAGACTCAATCAACTATGAAATATATATATATGTATATATTGATTGATCATTTCCTTCCTTGATTAATGATTTGTTAAATTTCTTTTAGATCCAATTTAATTTTATTCACTTGTTCTTCTTATGACTGTGCTTCTGGTTGTGACTTCATTTAACCTTTGATGTGTTAACTAAAGGAACTGCGGTCTGAGGTGGAGCTGGAGGTATTAGGAGACACAGAAGGACTCAATCTGTCCTTCACAGCTGTCTGCAGCAATGGCACCCTCTTCCCACACCAAAAGAAATGCTCTCACATCAAGGTGGGAGACACAGTAAGTAGATGGCCAATGCGGCTATATGAAAAAATATTCAGATGGGCCAGAGGTCAGCTTAGCTTCCTGGAGTTGGACTCCTTTCAAGAATTTAAAGATTTCCTAATAAATGCGTTAGGCAAGGCTGGTTTCCGCACAGCCTCGTTTCACCTCCTGCAGGCTGGTGGAAGGAGGAGGTCAATCATGGGTATTTTCTTTTCCAGGTTTCATTCAATGTGACTGTGAGTATACCCAACTGCGAGAGAAGCAGGCACATTGTCATAAAGCCCGTGGGGCTGGGGGACACCCTGGAAATACTTGTCAGTCCTGAGTGCAACTGTGACTGCCAGAAAGAAGTGGAAATGAACAGCTCCAAGTGCCACAATGGAAATGGCTCCTTCCAGTGTGGGGTGTGTGCCTGCAACCCCGGCCACATGGGTCCTCACTGCGAGTGTGGCGAGGACACGCTGAGCACAGATTCCTGCAAAGAGGCCCCTGATCATCCCTCATGCAATGGAAGGGGCGACTGCTACTGTGGGCAGTGCATCTGCCACTTGTCTCCCTATGGAAACATTTATGGGCCTTACTGCCAGTGTGACGATTTCTCCTGCGTGAGACACAAAGGGCTGCTCTGTGGAGGTAGGCCACGTCTGAACACGTCTTACAGCTGTTCAAATATCAGGAAGGGGCTTTGCATCTTTTGCACCTTCCTAAGTGTCCTGGGCATAATAGGCACTCTTAAAATATTTAATGATCAACTCATGGATTAATCTTTTTTTTAATGGTTCAGCATCAACTTACTTACTGAAGGGATTCATTGGTTCACCTTCATACAAGCATACATCTTGACAGAGTTGCTTTAACCTAATCCTTGTCCAGGATTTACATGCCTGTCTGGATATATTTGGGGTTCTCATAGCAGTCAAATGTACTCTACAGTATTGAAAACTCCGCAAGTTAATCTTTAGACTTAGGATAACTGAATCTTGTCATGCATTTTTTTTCCTGGTTTTCAAACTGTAGTCAGCACCCAGGCTCCTCAAAATCTAACTCCATTATCTTCCAGACTTTTCTGGACCAAGCTGATAGGTGTGGCCCTACTCTTAAATGCCTGTTGCTTTGGGAAAATAAAAAGTTAGACTGCTAAAGGGGCATGATACCAAGGACAGGGTGCACTAAAACAGTGAGTGGACTCTCATGGCCTTCACTCATTCCACAGATTGTTGTTAAGCACCTACTATGTGATAGGTGTTAGGCTAGGTAGTAGATCTAATGAAAATGAATAAGAATAACAATTAGGAAGCCTATGGAAAGGATAAGAATAGGAAATTTCTTGGAGTTTCTTAAGAAATTGAAGAAAAGTTTAAAATAAAAACATTTACATTTTAATACTTTATAGATGTAAATTCACTGTGGTTTAAAAATTCATTGCCTGGGGCTGGAGCGGTGGCTCAGTGGTTACAACACTTGCCAGGCATGCACAAGGGCCTGGGTTCAAACCCCAGCACCATGTACACAACTAAAAAACTACATAAAATTGATTCTCTCTCTCTCTCTCTCTCTCTCTCTCTCTCTTGTGCTATTCCTTTCTCTCTCTCTTAAAAAAATTCATTGCCGGGGCTGGAGTGTGGAGTGGTGGCTCAGCAGTTACAGCTCTTGCCTTGCATGTGCGAGTACATGAGTTCAAACCCCAGCACCATGTACACAGCAAAGTCTCAAAGCAATGAAGGCCACATGAAAAACTAAATAAAAATTGTTTCTCACTTTCTCTCTCTCTCTCTCTAAAAAAAAAAAATTCATTGCCTGACTATGATAAAATCATTCTGATTTGTATAAACATATACTTAAGTTTGAACTAAATTCAACAAGAATTACAAATATGTTGGTATACTTTAAAATGAAACAAATTTGTGCTACAATTGTCATTTTAACTGACATGAATTTCAGCCCTAATGTCTCAGTTTTTCACAGTATGTAAGCAGCAGCTCTTCAAAACCGAGAGCCATTATCTCTAAAGAAAAACAAGTAAGTTGTGTTTTCAAACCACAGTATCGGGAACATATAAAAAAGACCCCTTTTCAGGAGGGGGAAAATCTGATAGAAGGAAGCCTCAAAGAATTCCACACTTTTTAAAAACCATTTAATACCCTTAGGAATCCGTTACCTTTCATTTCTTTGCTGGGTCTGTGGCTACCACTGGATCTTCTGAGAAGATCCTCTTTCCCATTTCCACCCATAATACAGAGTGAAAAACTCAGAATCTGCCCTCATTGAGACCCATTTCTCTTCCAAAAGTTTATTTTCCAGGTTTATTTTTGTCTTTTCTTTTTTGGTGTTGAGGATCGAACCCAGGACTTGGGCATGCAAAGCAAGCAATTTACCACTGAGCTACATCCCTGACCCTTGTTTCCTGAGTTTCTGGGTATGTTTCCAAACCCACATCAGTGCTCTCTTCACATGATGCAGACAGGCTCCAACCTGGAAGCAACAAGAAGCCAGCCAAAGGATGTCACCACATCATAGAAAGAATATCTTGCTGGGCATGGTGACACACACCTGTAATCCCAGCAGTGTGGGAGATTGAGGCAGGAAGAGCTCAAGTTCTAGGTCAGTCTCAGCAATTTAGCAAGGCTTTCACCAACTTCATGAGATCCTGCCTCAGAATAAATAATGAAAAGGCTTGGGGATGCAGCTCAGTGGTTAAGAACCCAAGGTTCAATCTCATAATCATATATTATATATAAAATCTTTGGCAGAATCCCACATTGCATTTCTTTTTTTAATGAGGTATTTTATTTATTTTTTAAAAGAGAGAGGGAGAGTGAGAAAGAGGAAAAAAAGAGAGAGAATTAACTTTATTTTGTTTTTCATCTGGTTTTCATTGCTCTGATACTTGGTTGTGTATGTGGTGCTGGGGTTTAGAACCCAGGTCCTCATCCATGCCAGGCAAGTGCAATACCCCTGAGCCATTGCTCCAGCCACACCCCCCATTGCATTTCTAACAAGTCTTTATAACACACTCACACGCAAACACACACACACAAATATTTGCAATCACTTTCCAAAAATTCTAAATGTAATCTAATCCAATAGCTATACTAGCACTAGCTTCCCTTTCCCTTTAAGTCCTAGATCTAAGGGATCCACAGCAGTATGAATTGCTGATATACTCAGCAGTATAGCTGTCCCTGACTGCCTTTCACTTTATCTTATATGCAGGGGAAAAGGAAATAAACTCAAAAACAGTTAACCTGCTTTGTGTATTGTAGTTACAAAGATCTGACGATGGCTACTTTCTTTGAATCCAATATAGTAATTGCTAAAGAAAATTCTCTTTAAAGAGAATACAGTGGTTTCTTCGGGAGAACTAAAAAAATTTCACCAATGTTCATTTCCTTCATTCTTTGGAGTATGTTATGAATCTCAACCACAACTACTTCTCAGAGGCTATTTTGTTTTTTAGTAACATCACAAAAGATAATTAGTAATTTTCTCTTGTAAAAGGTGTAATAAAAGTAAATACAAATATTTAAATTTAACAAATAGTTATGGAGCATCCACATCGTGCCTGGTGGCTCTGTGTTTAGTGCAGGCTTAGATAATCACGCCTGACTCTGAGCTGATGCTGCTGTTGCTGTGATTTGCAAAGCAGACCATACCACAGCTTCACAGCTCATGTCAACCTCACTCATTTTACCACTCATATACTTGGCAATGTGCTCCTTTTTCTGAAGGGCTATTACCACAGAGTTCTTTTTCACGCAACTTCTTTCATCTATCTGTAAGCACTCAAAGATACAGGGCTCCATTGATTTTTTTTTTCTTGCCCAAATTCCATTAGTCTCTTATATTTTGATTTCAAAAGACTGGAAACCTAATGGGCAAATGGCATTAGAGTAAAAACGTCCTGCTAAAACGTCCTGCTATTATACACTTACCGTTGTTTGTCAATGGCATTCCAGAAAGATCTTTATCTCTAAAATGATTCTCATAATTTTTCTGGCTCTTCAGTTATCATCTTGCCTGTGGATAGGAAGGTGTTGTTGCTGTTGTTGTTGTGTGAACAGGTACTTTAGATAACCGGTTGCTTGAGGATATCAATTAACAACCAGGGTGCTCCTTCTGGAAGGCCATCTAAAAAGGAGGGTTTCTAAATTCTGAAAGGAGTGCTTCGTTTTTGCTATGATGGTCCTTTTTTAACTGCTCCAGGAAGGATTTTCTAAATTTCTGCCAAGTAATTATTACAAACATTTATACACTTGGGCATTCTCAAAGCATTTGTAAATGTTCATTTTATTTAATATGTATAGCTCGTAGTGATTTTTCAGAAGAAATTGCAATTTTGAAATTTTTTCCCGTCATGAATGTGAGTTTTTGTTCCCTTTTGCTGAGTAAGAAACAAAAGAAAGTGTTATAACATTGACGATCACTTACATATTAAAATTAAATTAATGGCTTTGGCTCAAATTAGTTAATTATTCTTAGCTTTGAGTTAACTGGTTCAATTATGAATTGCATAGATGATGGGATGCAGTTGGAATATGTCTTAATGTCATGGATCTAGATAAATTTTAATTCATCTTTCATTAAAGAAGTATGCCCTTTTTAGAATATATAGAAAGGGAGAGAGAAAATATATATAAACATACATACAGATACATACTAAATATATTTAGTATTGCCAACTTCAAAACCTTTGTGGTTATCTTGGTTGTGTGATTTTTGACTAGGCAGAACATTAGCCAAGGATTCTCCTACTCTCCGTCCCTAGGCCCAGTCATGCAGACAGAAAAGTAACCAGCTATTTGACCAAAGTTTGCGACAGAAAACCCAGGATCCTTCATCCTACAGTGAACTTCCCAAGAGTGGAAGCATGCCTCACTTGTGATTTTTTTTTTTTTTTTACATCCACGTTGTTTTCAGTAAATGTATAGGAATTTCAGTACCCCTGATTAACTGTTTACAGGTTCTTTCTACTGGATAGTTTTAGGGAATAATGCTGATAACTGGCACTCATTCATGCGTAGTACTGGGCCAGGCACTGTTACAAACACTGTTATACACTTTCTTAGGTAGTACTAAGTTTTGCTTTCTTTAGCAAAATGGGGCAAAATACCTAAATGCACAGTTTTTACTTTTGAAGAAAAGTATCATTTAGGAGACTTTTAAATAAATGTTATTTGTTTAGAACATCAAATGCCTATTTTAATATCCTGGGCATGACAGGCACCCCCAAATCAGGAGAGGACACATGCCATTATCTTAAAAGCATTGTTTGTCATTTCAGAGGATTTCCTACACCTTCCTGTGGCCAGATCTGAAAGGGGCTTCCAAGGTTAGATGCCTGTCCACAGCAGGTGTCCACGTGCCTCCCCCTTAGAACTGTGCCCCAGGCTTCAACAGCCAACTTCATCCCATTCTCCTCGGCCTCTCAGCCTGTCCTCTGATCACCTTTTGAATATGATGCTTTCCAGAGATTTTCTCTCTCTACCTGCTCTCCCCAAATGACATGCTTCTCAATGACCTCAACTACTGCCTTTCCCTGATGGTTTCCCTACCCCACACTTCAGACTCATCTCTACGTATTTGACCTCCATCTAGGATGTCTTATGAGCCCTCAAAATCCTCAGGCCCCAGGCTCTTTTCCTTCCTCTGCCTTAGAACCATTTATTCATTCCGCAATTCAGCACTGCTGTGTGCCAGGTATTGGGATGCAGCAGTGAACACAAGCTAGCTTCCATCCCAGGTCAGTGAAGAGCCAAGTGGCTTGCTAGCGGCCCTGCCTGGTCACCTGGGAGGGCTTTGTCCCTCTTGCTCCTGGCACCTCGAACCTTTCCTAGAGCATGCCATTCCTGGATCGTATGTATATTCTTTCCTCTTTCATCCCACTGACACTGCCCTGGTCCAGGCTTCTGTTCCCATAAGACCTCTCAAATGTTTTTTCTGTGCCTGGTTTGACTCTCTACTGATGGCAGGATATATCCAGACACATGTCTATCTGTTCAGCTCTCTCCCCTTCTTAAAACTTCATACCTTCAGGATATAAGTTCTTGCTGTGGCCCACAGGCTTCTCATGATCTAACTTCTGACATTTGTAGGTCTTTCTATCCTTCCTATATGCAGCTTTGGCTCCTTCCATTTGAAACTGTATGGTTATTAAACAGATCATATGATTCTACACTTTCACTTTCATCTATGTCTTTTTCTCCATCTGAACTACAGGTAAAACTCTTCTTCCCTCTTCTATATTTATCTTCCAAATTCAATCCAAATATCACTGCCTTTGGAAACTTTCCCAAATCCCCAGTTTAAATTGGAAACTCTTGCCCTGTGTACATAGACTCATCACACAATTTATTAGTAGTAGTATTTACATGACTGCCTCCTTATTAGATTATAAAGTTAGTGACCTTGTCTTATTTAATTCTGTATCCTCAGGCCTTGTACAATCTTTGGTATGTAGTTTATGTTCATTCATCCCTCTGTGCCCATGGGACATACAACTGGTGAATGCAAAAATAGGAGATTTATACATTACCTCATCCTATCAAAACTATCGGAAGTTGATTCTATTCCCTCTGTTCTATAGATGAGGCTTTCATCGTTCACTTGGCTTGAGTGATCTCTGGGTAGGGTATTAATCCAGGTCTGTCTTGCATCTACATTCTATGTTGTTTTAATTAAAAGCAAAAGAAAAGTAAAAACAATTAATTACGTGTACATATGGACACACATGCACCAAGTAGCTACTATGGGTTTGTCTGGATTCTTTTATTTCATCTGGTTATTAATTCTCCTTGCTATAACATCAGGTAATCAAGTGGCTCTTCAGCTGGGAGATTAGAACAATAAGCATAGCAGTTTGCAAAACAGAGTCAGTAAAATGCCTGCACTCACCCCCAGCACACACATTTTTTCCTCATTTTGTTCTTCAGTTCTTTTGCTAGTATTTATTACTATTTTTTTAAAGAGAGAGAGATAGTGTGTGTGAGAGAGAGAGATTCGATTTTATTTAGTTTTCCATGTGGCTTTCCTTGCTCTGACAGTTCATTGTGTACCTGGTGCTAGGGTTTGAACTCAGGTCCTCACACATGCCAGGCAAACGCTGTAACCGCTGAGCCACAGCTCCAGCCCCCCCCCTTTTAATTTTTTTTTTTTTTTTAAAGAGAGAGAGACAGTGAGAGAGAAAGCCAGAATAAAATTTTATTTAGTTTTCCACATGGCTTTCCTTGCTCTGACACCTCGTTGTGTACGTGGTGCTGGGGTTCGTCCTTGCGCATGCCAGGCAAGAGCTGGAACCGCTGAGCCACCACTCAGACCCCTTTTGCTAGTATTTAAAGGCGGAGAGAAAATATGCTCCTTCCCTCACACCCTGCAAGTGCCTTTGACCTTGAGCAGCACAGACCACAGTGCTTTTTTTTTTTTTTAACAGATAATGGCGACTGCGAGTGCGGCGAGTGCGTGTGCAGAGCCGGCTGGACCGGCGAATACTGCAACTGCACGAGCAGCACGGACGCCTGCGTCTCTGAAGACGGAGTGCTGTGCAGCGGGCGCGGGGACTGCGTTTGTGGCAAGTGTGTTTGTACAAACCCTGGAGCCTCAGGACCCACCTGTGAACGGTGTCCTACCTGCAGTGACCCCTGTAACTCAAAGCGGTAATGCCTCTACTCCCTTCAGTCCCTTTTGTGGCTAGCTTTCCTCATGATCAAAGTTCTAATGACATTTTGTAAACTCAGACCTCAGATCGGCTTTGCTGGGTTTGGACTCCAGGCATCCATCAGAACACAAATCCGCAGAGTCCCTGTGATCCTCAGCCTGGAACAGACTCTCACTGGTCCTGATTATCCAGTAACACAATGTCACATTTCTGCTAGAGACAGCATGGGGAAGTGGAGCTGATGTCCCACACTGATAACATCTGCTGGGCTCTCAGTTTCAATACCAGCCACACAGAAGGAATGCCCTAGAGCATCCTGCTGACACCCGCAAGCAGCCAGTGCCTTTTCAGGGGAAACAGACAAGCTTCTTTCTTATCTGGAAGTTTATATTCTGACCTTGCGGGATTCCTTCCTATCTGTAGAATCGTGGAAGAAAAGAGGCAGAAAGAGGATCTTAGCTTTCCATTCCCCAGTCTTATCAGCCATGCTCTTTGGCGCCTTTTTGTGGTTGTCATTATGCATAGCTATTGTCTATTGTATGTTTTAATTCTATGAGAACAATTTCTTGTTTTCCAGTAAGAAAGCAGTTTCTTGGGTTAGCAAGTAACTTCTTCAAGGGATCAGTGCAAAATTTGTAGGTTGAGTATAGCAAGTCTCCAAGGAGGCTGTTAGGTGTTGTAGTGTGTAACATGTTATACTGCAAATATGCTTAAGAGGTTCGTGTTTTCACTACCTATGATACCCAAAATGGTGACATTTGCATTTCTAATGTAAGCAGAGTGAGAAAATCGTGGAGGACTCACCACTTAGGTGTTAAAACTTCTGTCATTACCCCTGGCCAACTAAGCTATGTGCCAGAAGCATTAGATGTAAAATGTAGCATTAGATGTAAAATGTCCCTTTAACATGTTCCTTTCATTACTTTTCTATCTCATCTCTTCTATAAACATGATTCAATCTTCCAATGACGTGGAAGATATGAAATTAATCAAGTAGTTCAAATTTGGGAATCACAGTGATCTTGATGTTAATGTTAGCTTTAACATTAATACTGGATGAGTCTATTCTTCCATTTATCCATGCATGTGTTCACTTATCGAATAGCTATTAATACCTACTGTATATGTTAGGCCATGGATATGCAGTAAAGACTAAAACAGTTATAGTTTCTACCTCACAGGTGCTGAGAGTCTAGTGGGCAAGACAGATGTTTTCAAAGTAATTACAGTGATAGTTGGGCTGCTAGTTCCAGAAGGGGTTGTAGAGGGTGCTGTGGAACTTTATGGCAGGAGATTGGGACACCAGTCTAGCTGGTGCAGTCATCAGTGAGATGCACAAAGGAAGCTTTAAGGGCTTCCACAATCTCTACCGGGCCCTAACCAAGGCACTTCAAATAAATACATAGTCTAGCAAAAGGCAAAGGTGGCTTCACACCAAGATTTCTATTCCTACTTCCAAATAGGTTGCTGCTCCAAAGCCTTCCTGTAGAATTCTAGTCCTTCCACTTCAAGGGAACTACCTCATCTAAGGGTTCGGAAGAGCTTGGCTAAGGATGTACAGCTATTTCAGAGCTGGGACCTTCTGGGAAACTGAGGAAGCACAAAGAGCCCCTTCTAACCCCAATTCCTGCAATTAAATTAGAAAGATTTCAGATATGTTGCACAGAGTAACAGGATGAGATTTTGAAGGGATAGGAAAAAGGGAAAGGGGACACTCAAGGGAGAGATTTGGTCCTCTCAGGAGAGTGCCTCTTCTGCACTCCAGTTTTATTGGGGATCCCAGAGAAGTTTCCAGAGGGACCACCCATGTCCACCTCTTGACTTTTGACTGACAGCAAGGTAACTTCAGACTTTTATGTCCTCACTGCCATGGCTACTCTAGGTCACTTTGGCCCATGCTGAGGGTTCTAATTGGATTCTTAACCCTATGTTCAGATTTTCTGGTTAGGAGGATTATCCTTACCTCCTTGAGTTTCAGGATCTGGTCACAAGTCTCCCCCACTCCCTTCAGGGTAACTTGGGTTCCTCTTCTGGACATTATTCCAGGCCTGCACTTCTCTTACAGATAACAGTTTGCTGAGGAATGTGACATAGCCAGTTCACTTAAGCTAGGCAAGACTATAGGTAAATTGTTTTTTGGGAAAGAAGGCATGGGGGGGTTAGCACAACGGGCTCATTTTATAGAATTATTCTCTTAACCTCATGCTCTCACCATTTGCATATGTCTGCCCCCTGACAGCATCAGCTAAGCTTGCCAAGCACTTGTAAGAAAGCGCTGGTTTCTCTGGCTGGGAGGTGGGGGTGGGGGTGGCGGCAGCACCACGGGTTCCTGCACTGAGAAAACGTTTGCTGTTTTGGATTTCTCCAAGTACAGTCTATTTGTGAAATGATTTGCAGCGCAAGATTAATTCAGGGTCTAATTTTACTTTGCTCCCTAGATATCTTTAAGGTAGCCTAATTTCCTTATGTCCTTGGAAATACAGTTTCCTGTAAGTAGCAATCTTTTATTAAAAAGCTTGAATTAATGAGCATCCAGGCTTAATCCTAAGCTTTTGAAAACACCCCTATCACTAGGCTTGGATTTATTCAAAAGTGTTAACAGAAAAGTGAATTTTAGCCAAACCCCGAGACTCAAGGGTCAAATGTTTTCCCTCATTTGTGGAGGCTACAGCAAAACCCAGGCTTGAGTGAAAGGTCAAAGTCATGTGCTAGACTCCCCAAAGTCAAAGCAATATATAATCTAGAGGAACATTAGATATGTGTGGAAGGGGCGGGTAGAGGAAAGGAGGGAAGGGGGAGAGAGGGATATAGTGGGGCAATCAACAATGTAGCTCACTCTTTACTCCCCTGAGAAGCCATATAATATTTATACAATCATTTAATGTTTCATTCTGGAAAGTACACAATAATTTTATATATATATATATATATATATATATATATATATATATTTCTCTCAATATATAGGGAGGGAGAGAGAGACATATCTGGTATGGGGGGAAATATAGAAGAGTCCAGAGACTGGGGTGTGAGTGACATGGCAGTGATTCTGGATTAGGATCAGGGACATATCATGTTGTTACTACATATGCATTTATGATTGCTCAACAAGACAACTCCTCAATAAAATTGAAAAAAAAACATGAAAAAAATCATTTACGACATATGAAGACCACTAATCATTCTTGGGATTCCGGTGGAGATATAGATCAAATTCAAAATTTTGCCTAGTCTCTTAATCATATTTATAAATATAAGCTCTTCCTGGAAAAAATAAAGTGAAAATATAGCTAAATCAAACATTAGATATTTTTCCTTAGCCAAACAGAAGCAGTCACTACAGAAAAATGAGTATAACAGCAATTATCGAGACTGGCCCAGGGAACATTGATTACTGTGTGGAATTCAGAATAATCCAGTGTCCTCTCGGACATCACCCAACCAGAGTCATCTGAGAGACACTCCTGTAGCACAATCTACAACCAGAGTAGTAAAGCATATTCCAGATACTTATCTGCTTTCCACCAACATGAACTGATGAACTCTGTTAATTCTGCCTGCAGGAGCTGCATTGAATGCTATCTGTCTGCAGATGCTGAGACCCGAGAAGAATGTGTGGACAAATGCAAACTAGCTGGTGCAACCGTCAATGAGGAAGAAGGTGCTGCTTGTCTTAAATTGCTTTCATTTCCTTTGCATGGTTCTCCAGAGGCAGAAACTCTGTAAATCAAGAGTCTTTCAGGCTTGACCCCATTTGTACGAGGTCATTCGATCACTTGCATTCATTGTTTAAAAATAAGTGCATTCTGTAAGGCTAAAAACTTGATGGCTTGGGATTTAAAGTCCCAATTTAAAGTCATGGCTGTTTTATTGGACTTCAGCTCTATTGGCAAGTTCACCTTTGCTTAATAATGCAATTGAAGAGAATTCTAGAATGTTATATTTTCCAAACTAGAAAGGAAGAAAATTGAAGAAATGGCCAAATGTTAAGACCCCAAACCATAAATAGTCCTCTATCATCTGATTGCCTTATTTCAAGATAAGATAAAGGCATCAGTTCTCCCAATTGCAGTTCCCAGATGCTGGGAAGTTTCTGGTCAGTGGCCATTTTTCCTCCCCCACTGCAAGTGCCTTCTCTCTCCATCCCCCACACGTGGCACCTTCCTTAATTTCCTTTTGCCTCACCCTCCAAATTCAGAAGTTCCTGTCATCTCTAACTGCAAAGCAAACTATACTTTTTGCTTTCATTTGTCATTTTTAAATTTAATTACTTAAGATTCTTCATAATGGCAACCTTACCTCTCAAATATTTAAATCAATTGCATTTTAGCTAGGAAGACCATTTAAAAAATAATTTGTGGACTCTAAAACAAAGAAGATAACTGATTTTTCCTAAAGGGACAATCTAAGGAAATTTGGGTTTGTGTCATCACAACTCTCCATTATTATGCTGCTCAGGTAGAATTGCTACTCCGCATGAAATAGCAATATGACCAAGATGTGTCTCAGGTGAAGGGAAATAATCAAGATAATAATTTATGACACTGTAGGATATGTATTTTGAATAGATGGAATTAGAATACGGAAATTAGTCCATTTCTAAAATGGAATAATAGGATGACATTTATATTCTTTTGAAAATTACTTGCCTTGTTTCAAAATTGAGAGTTCTGACCGCACAGTTGAATTGCCCTGTGTGCAGGGACATGATTAGTGCTCATAAGACCCGTCATCTGTGCTTTTCTGTTGACCAAATATAAACATGCCAAAAAGCAGTAAATGTGACAAGACCATGTGTACCTTGACAAATACCAAGGTAAGTTACCTTAAAGCATGGAGTGAAGCAGCATTTGTGGCTGTCCACATTAGTGACTAGTACTGAGTCTAGGCATTTCCTTCTAGGTTCATTTCACAGCAAATAGTGAGAACATTTACCAGATGTCTCTCAGAAATGAGTGAAAGTTGCAGAAAATGCCTGTAAACAACTAGAACTCAATTCACTAGCAACATGGGAAATCAGATTGCTAAGGGATAGAGGAGTGAGCCTTAGCCACATGTGAATCATGATGGCCTCAGCAGTGTGGTTACTATGTTAAGTACACAATTTTCTGAATAGATTGTCATAAGTGCTTGGATTTAGAGGAAGACTATTCTCAAGAGGCATTTAAAATATTTACATTATTCTTTTTGTGTACTTGATCCAATTATCATCAAGAGAAGAGGATTCAACTATTTCTAACTTGGAGATTTAAATAATAATTGGATTATTAATACCATTTAAAGCACTAATCTGGATGAACTTGAGAGAAAAAATATATTTGTCCAACTGGGCTTAAAAGCCACTTTGCTGATGAGTCTTTTTTATAAGCCCTACTTTGAGTTACCCAGTTTTGTTATTGACCATACCTCCTTGAAATGATCACATCATATTTGCTCTTCCACAGGATGTTTTAGCAGCCCACCCTTCCCTGACTAGGACATGGAGAATAACATAAAATAAGCATAACTTTACCATGTGTGTAAATTGATTCTAAATGGTGTTGTGAGTGACCTGGGCAGGCACATGTAAGAACATGTGATGTGATCTAACCTCATTCATTCCATTTTACTGAAACAGTCATGCTAATTGACCCCAACACTCACATACAAGCATTGTTACTACAAGTGTGTTTCTTAGAGTGCTAGTTCTGAATGCACTAAATGGGAAAAAGCACTCGTGGTCATATAAATTTTAGAAATGGGAAACTAAGGCTTTTCTTTTCTTTGAAAGATTTTTTTTAATTTAAAAAAGAGAGGAACAGTGAGAAAGAGAAAGACAGAACCAATTTTTTATTTAGTTTTTCATGTGGTTTTCATTGCTCCAACACTTTGTTTTGTATGTGGTGCTGGGGTTGAAACCCGTGTTCTTGTGTGTGCAAACTACCACTTCAGCCCCACCTTTGCAAGATTTTTAAGACTTGTTATGCACATTAAATTAAGTGTGCATGTGAATCATCAGGAGGGACAAAAGGAGGGATTCACAAATGTATTTGACCATAGAACCCTATTTTTTTTTCCCTTGGGAAAACTGTTTTCAATGAAAAGTGTTAACTGATTCCAGAGCTGAGGTCTTAAAACACATGGGTGTCTTGCCTCAGTGGTGCAGATGGTTTAGATTTTCTACATCCTTCCTGGACCTTCCAGACTCGACCTGTTCTCACATTTCTTCCTTCTCTAAGTATGATTTCATGGGCCACCAGAGATCTTATTTTCACTGTATTATTCTAGAGCAGTGATGTGGATACTCACAAAAGAGGGTAAAATAGAAAGCTCCATTTGTTATGAACAACAAAAGAAAACTTTAACAGCTAATTATGCAAATCTTTCCTGCACATTTGATAATACTCTTTCAATACCCAAACACTACAAAACAGGCTGCATCCAGAGCAGTCAGGAAAAGGAGTGGTGAAGTAATTAAACGAGACGGGAGTCCAGAGTCGTGACTCAAAGTTCATATTCGCAGTTCCATTAAAACTTAAGTAATCCTAGCCAAGAAAAGTAAGCCTCCCTGTGCTTCGGTGCAGCTATTTAAAAGAAAATAAAAAGCAGGATTAATATTACTGAAATGAGTATGATAAGCTGTCCCACATATTTCCCACCTGAGAACAAAATGTTCCATTAAGTGTATTGAAGGGAGCCGGGTGGACCCGCAGGGCCATGGCACAGAGAAGAGGGAAGGAAGACAACAATTCACCAAGAAAAAGCATTTCCCCAAGACTTCATGAATCCCAGGTGCCTGAAGGGTGGAGGTAGGCAGAGGTGTGGTGAAGGCCTCCTACATGACCAAATGATTTACTCAAACGGTGCCATTCGCAATCAAACCCATGAATTAACACAGACTTAACTAATCAACTGTCACCCAGATGTTCCCAACCCTTCTAAGCAGAGTCATCTCATTAAACTGCTTGTTAAACCGCACACTAAAAGTCCAAGCCCCCATGCATATCAGCCTCTCACATCAGAGTACATCTTGTCAAAGTCCCCAGGTGATTTAGATGGTCGCAAACATTTGGAAATGACCAGACAGACTAGAATGGTTTGTAATTAGATTTCTTCATATTCCTATGTAAATAAATAATATTTTTAGTGAGTTCAAAAATAGTTTATTTTCTTAAGCTTACTGTCTAAAATCTTATTTGTAGTGTTGAACATTTTGCCAGTCTTCGTTTTCATAATAATACTAGGCACATTTCTCACAAGCCATGCCAGGTTTTGATCTTATAAATTAAGTGGAAAGACAGCAACCAACAAGCTACTATTTCTATCTTTCTATAGTTGTAGCATTTTTGTACCAAAATGAGCTCTTATTTTTCTTTGTAAGAAGCAGAGAAACACATTCAATTTCTGTTTCATTAACACTTTTTTTAAGCTAAAGAGATAAGTTTTAACTGTGTCCAAGATTATTTGGAGCAGTCTCATTTTTAATATTCTGACCCATTGTGTCAAAACACACTAAAATCTGACCATATGTCCCACAAGTTTAGATTAAGAACAAATGGTCATTACACTTTCAGGTTTCTGAAAAGCAGTGTTTGTAATAGTATGACTGAAAAGTCTCCAACTTAGAAGACGGGATAACTATGAGGCAAATTTAGTTTTTTGGGTTTTTGTTTTACTTTGCTTTGCTTTGTTTTTAATTCAGAAAAGGTTACATAATTTTTGGCAAAGGAGGCAGACCGCTAGAATTTTTAATAAACACATCTCCCATTAGCCCTTTATTTTCAATTTCTGTTGTGATACAACACACTGTCATTCTGGGTTCCTTTTAATCTCTGGTTTTCCTTTATCCTGTTGGACCCTCAGCTACCTAACACTGCAGTCTTGTTTTCACAATATTAATTTATTGCTACTGTTATGAAAATGCATGGCCAGGAATCTTGACTACACCATTGTGAGAAAGGCCCCTTTAAAAGTATCAGTATCCATTTGGACCGTGCAGCGATATAATCTAGACATCCTCCCAGATGCTCTCAGCAAAGAGGAACATATAGCCCCCTCATTACCATAATCAGAGCCATGCTACTCCCAAGACAGCTGTGGGCACCTGCCTAGCCATACTTTCATTCTGTTGAAATCTTGCCCACATCAGTTTGATAGGTACATTTGATGGTCAGTCCTGATTGACCACATCTGGAGCTGTTCTTCTGGAACATGAATAAAAAATGAAAATCTCCCTTGGTGGGAAAATATCCTATGCCTTTTCAGTTTTAATTCTGTAATATTGAAAAATTCTCATTTGCATGTTAAAACTCAATACTACTTTGCTTTATAAATAATCTCTTTTGGAATCTCATTTAACCCAGTGAATGACTCCTTTATCTGCAGATTTCTCAAAGGATAGTTCTGTTTCCTGCTCTCTGCAAGGAGAAAATGAATGCCTTATTACATTCCTAATAACTACTGATAACGAGGGGAAAACCATCATTCACAGCATCAATGAAAAAGGTGGGTGATATGTACCCCATTGTCAATGGCAAGTGATATACTACATGAGGGAAATTATCCAGAAAGTCTCTTTAGGTAGCTTGCCAGGAAAAACAGTTCCAAATTTTGAGTGGAGTGCTTCTACTTTCCCAAAGAATGAAAGATATCTATTAAAAGGTTTACTGTGTTCCAATGTCTTTTATTAAGACCAGATAGCACAATGACTTATATTTGCACCAATCATCATCTCCCTGAATGCTGACTGCTGAACTGTAGAAAGGTAAAAAGATAAAATGCAATGTAAGCAAAGGGTATTTATCTTTTGGAAAATTTAAGAGAAGAGTCTATCAGATTTTAAAGGGATTGAATCGGACCATGATTCAAATTCCACTACACCATTTAGTAGCTGCTCAACATTCTGAAAGGTACTTGCCTGAGTCTCTTTTTCCCCATCTGTAAAATGGAAAAAATAATATACTTTCTTCTAAGAGTTGACTCAAAGACTGAATGTAAAACGTGTGGTGATACCTAACTTACAGCAAGGAGTCACTCAATGATAACGCTCAATCAGAGAAGACCTGAAGCAGCAAGGAAGGATAGAAGTGACTCATCAAGGATGTCAAACAATCCACTGCTTCTGTGGAATTTCACCCACATCAACTATGGTGTCAGTTTGGGACTTAGTGGACACTCAAAAATTCACATTCAGCAAAGGGAAGAGCAGAGCTTACATTAGATCAGAAAGCAGTGGAGAAGGTAATGTTAAGTTTTCAAATTTTCATTTGTATGAGACTCACCTGGAAGTTTCTTTAAAAATGCCTATATTCTCAGTCAGCAGGCTCAATCTGTGGCCCAGGACACTGCATTTTTTAACAATCTGACTCTAACACAGATGGTCCAAAGCTCTCGCTTTGAGCAACTGCTCTATCAACCTTGGCTGGGTTCTCAGACCCTCACCGGTGCCTCGTTTTCTGTCTTCAATTAATAAAGTGTCCCTCCCTTAACCATTCCTGCAGAAATGACAGCCACATTAAATCAGACCTTATCAGACTTTGTCCACAACCTCCTCTTTCCCCAAAGAGCTCAGAACCTGTGTTCTGGTCCAGACCAGAACACACAACAGCAAGTCAGGCTACAAGGCAGAGAAGTTTGCTGTGTGTGCTTGCTCTCCAATGTGCTGATGAAAGATTAAGTCCTGAATGTGAAACCAAGGTCAAATTGGAATAACTTCAGAGCATAAAAACCCAATCAATGCAAATGTAACCAAAAAGTTCAAAACATTATAATCTGTCAGGTGCAGTGGCACAAGCCTGTATTCCCAGTGGCACAGGAGGCTGAGGCAGGAGGATCCCAAATTCAAAGCCAGCCTCAGCAACTTAGTGAGGCCCTGAGCCAAAAAATAAAATAAAAATAGATAAAATAAAAATGGGCTGGGGATGTGACACAGTGGTTAAGCACCCCTGGGTTCAATCACCAGTATGTCCCCCACCCCACCCACCAAAAAAAACCTCAAGAAAACATGATCAGAAAATATCACATTGCTGAGCTGAGGGGAAGGGAGAGCTAGAAGTCAGCACCATCCAAGAGGATGATTGTGAACTTGGATTTAAAGCTCAGATAGGCAGAGTGCTCCTGGAGAGCTACTCTTAAAAAATGTCATGTAAATTGCCTTCCTTGAAATGCATGCACAAAATGCAGCTTGCAGCATTTAGTTAAGGAAACAAGGTGAATCTGCTAAACAAGGATGAACTTCTTTTCTAATAAAAAAAAATCCCTGGTTCCTCATTATCTGTTTCATAAAGTGAAATTCTCCAATTACAGCCCCAAGCCTCTATTTATGACTGTGACGGTGGCTTTAGCAGTTATCTTGAAATCAAAGCCACCATGTATAATATTGATTCTATTGGAAAAACACATCCCCAAAAATAAATTTCCAGAATAGGTCCTGGCCCAGTTTTTAATTCAAAGTCTTTTGTATCTAGCAGGTTTGATGTGTGTATGCGAGAGAGAGAGAGACAGAGAAACATTGTGAAACATGCCTTCAGCTGATAAATGCTTTCTCATTACTGAACGTCGGATATTCTTTTATTCTTCTACACAATACGAGTGGCACATCAACACACTACCCTTCAGAGTGCATGCAGATGCCCTGATGCATTTTATTATAGTATTTTATTTATCTCAATGCTTTTGTAAGTAGGGAAAGTTAAGGGGAAAAATTTCCTCCCTGAGACATCACAGGGGTCTTCTAATGGCTCCAAGGATGCCTCTTCCTCCACACTTGCCCTATTTCCTGGGTAGGCCTGGCACTTACAGAAGCCCTGAGGGCAGAGCCCACCCTGGAAGTCAGTAGCATGTTCCCACTTACCCCCACTCCCAGACCCCACTCCCAGAGCATTCAGACCTGGGAATCTCAGGCTGGCCAGATGGAAGCCTGGATGGAAAAGAGGCAAAATGAGGACCTAGGAAGGAGAGGGGAGGTTAATGCTTCCCAAATCTTACAAGCAAACAGGAAAAGGAGCCTGTGAAGGGTGCCCACCAGGGCTTTTGCAGACACAGGCAGAACTTCTCCAACTTCCTTCTTACATCTGGAGGGACTTTCAGAGCCTAAGAGCCATATCCCAGTCACAGAATGATAGTTGAGAAGGTGCCAGCTATTGCAGATGTTATACTCACAGATTGCAGCTTGCAGGACCCAGATCCTTGTGGTTTAGAGGATAGAAAAGGGAGAGGGCTGAATTTGTTATAACAGTCCTACTACTAGTAATATAACAGCAACCCCAGTTTATGGAGTCCTTAGTACTGCTGCATGCAAAGTCATTCCTTATGTTTTACCTGTTTTAATTAATTTAATATCCTCAACAACCACATGATGCAGGTACTTCTGTTTCATAGGTAAGGAAACTGAGGCATAGAGACATAAATAATTTGCTCCTTCTTGCTATAATTAAGCACCAGAGCTGGTTAAGGAGCTGCTGCAGTCTGGCTTGGAGCCCACACTCTTAACCACTGTACTACACTGCCTCCCACTGGCTGTACAATCAAAATAAACATGTTAATCACAAAAGATGTTAGATCAGTATTTCCAACCGAATTGTTATGAAAACCATAACAATTATATATGAATTTAAAATTTTTCAGTAATCACAATAAAAAGTAAATGAAATCTAAAATGAATTTTATCTTTTATCCAAGATATTGTCACTTCAACATGAAATCATTATAAAAAATTAGATATTTTACATGTTTTCAGAGTAAATGTTCAGAATTGGTGTTTATTTTACATCTATAGCACACAACTTGGAAAAATCACATTTCAAGTGCTCAGTACCATGTATGATAAGGCTTGACCTGAGCAGCAGCGCTGAATACTCAGCACCTTAGAATTAGGTGTAGCCTCCACCTGGACTCAATAGGGAACATCACAAAGTGATGGAGGTGACTCTCTCTCCCACCCAAAAATCTGTCTTCAGTCTGAGTATCAAAAAAAAATCAAAGAAAACATGAAAAGTGAAGATCTCTATTGTATAATGCTTGCTTTGATACTTGAGCCAAAATCTTTGAGAAATATACAATGCCCAATAGCTTTAAGTTCTTAAAATAATTATCTCTGTCAAGTCATTCCTCTTCCTCCTTTATTCTCTACGGGACAGTCCTCCAGATTCACTTTCTGCCTTAGCAGACTTCATCCTGCTTTGAGTGGGAATGCATTATGCTCCACCCTACAAATTTCTTAACCAGAGTTATAGTCAATACTATTTATATTTTTCATTGACATAAGCTCTGTTGCTTTCTTTCCAGGACTTGTGCTAACCTATCAGAGGTTAGAACAGTCTTTAGATCTTTGTTCTGTAGTAGCTGTGTCATTAGCAACTTTTCTTATTTCTGCATCATCTCCTTGCATGATTTTTTTTCCAACAAAGAACAAAAGGCCAGGCATCCTACTGAACAGGCATCATTAGGCCCCTTCTGATTCAGATCAGCTCTAGAGCCACCTGAAAAGCAGCATGCCAGTTCTATATGTATAATTCCCCTTGTTAAATATCAAAGAGCAATAAGACTTAGATAAACTAAGCATGAATTTCTTCTTTCCCAGATACCATGGATTTGCCTTCCTTCTTTTTGCAGAGGGTTGCAGATATTCAAAGATAATTTTTATGTAGGATATTTTATTCCATGAAAGCAAGAGGAGAGCTTAATTATAATGTTTCATTAAAAATGTATCATCTTCTAGACATATTGCAAGGATGATTAGTCATTCTGCTGTCAATGAAGGGATGTACCATATAACTGCAAATATTAATACTATTAATAGAGTCAAAATGACATTTCATAGGATCTTTGATTTGAGAGGACCCTACAGAACATCTAATTTCCCAAACTTCCCTGAAGAATCATTTGAAACACCCTTAATTAAAAAAAAATCTGTGGCCTCATCCAACAGTCACTGAATCAGAACTTCAGGGAGGAGCCTCGGTAGCTGTGGGTTTAATAAAAGCTTCATGCCACCATCAGGGAAGATGAGGGAGCTGTGTTTAACAGTGAGGTTGAGGGACTTCACATACACATTCCACTTCTACTTTTTCATGTACTCAGAGGAAACCATCTTTAGCAATTAAGCTACTGTCTTTTTCATGGTCCTTGAAATATTCCATGTGCATTAATTGTCACTTTTCTGGATTCTAATTAGCTGTTTTCAAGTCAGCCATCTACTATATAGACCTCCCTTGGTACCTGCAGATGATTGGTTCCAGAACTCCTGCAGATACCGAAATCTGCAGATGCATAAGCCCCTCATATAAAATAGTATAGTACTTGCATATAACCTAAGCACATCTTCCTGTATGCTTCAAATTCTCTCTAGACCAGTTATAGTCCCTAATATAAGTTCTGCCTAAATCATTTGTTGCAATGCTTAGGGGGAAATTACAAGGAAAAAATGTCCATATATGTTCAGGACAGACACATTTTCCCCAACACTTCCAGTATTTTCAATCCATGGTTGGTTGAGTCTTGAGCATGCTGAACCTGAGAATGTAAAAAACTACATATTTATTTACTTGGAATGACCAAACAATTCCCTTTTTTTTTTTTTTTTTTTGCTCTTTAAAGAAATAGCTATCTTCAACAAATAACTCACTTTTTAAAAATTGTGCAAAACCAAAAAGTGTCAATATTTACACTCTAGTGTAGGAAACGTGTGAAAGGAAATCCTGGTGAGAACTGTCTTTTCCATGGGCTGGGGCTGAGGATGCAGCTCAGTGTTGGATTGTTCCAATACTATGTTCAAGTGTTCAAGGCTCTGGGTTTGATCCACAGCACACAAACACACAAAGGTGAAGGCAGGTACTTTTCTACATCAAAACACTGATAGTGCCAGCTTCTTCTTAACATAATTTCATTTGTTTCCGTAGATTGTCCAGAACCTCCCAACATTCCTATGATCATGTTGGGGGTTTCACTAGCTATTCTTCTCATCGGTGTTGCCCTATTGTGCATTTGGAAGCTGCTGGTTTCATTTCATGATCGTAAAGAAGTTGCCAAATTTGAAGCAGAACGATCAAAGGCCAAGTGGCAAACGGTATGTCAACTTAGGGCTACTCTTAGGTGCAGGGGACAGAAACCTGGTGGAAAAGATGGGAGAGGGACTCAACTTTCTTCCAAAAGAGGGTTTGAATGTTGTATTTTTTCCCTACCACCCTTATCATGACCCCAACAGCTTTGATTTCTGTTCTGCTCTGGAAGCAAACCTCTCCGTCCATTATCTGAACACAGGAGTCCCTCATGACATACCTTTGTCTCAGTGCAGAGGGAATTTCCACCACTCGGAGCCCCATGAAAGTCCCCATACAGCAACTTAGGGACAGCATGCAGGCATGTTTCACTCAGTACCTCCTCACCATCAGGAGCATCTCTCAGGCTCCATTTTATAACACACAGATGCTGGATCTAAATATTTCTATACATATGGAATAATACAGCTAATGGAATAATGGTCATGGATAGTATGACAGTTCATGCCAATTTCCATGGAAATAATTGTTACTGATATAATAGGTTAACCAAAGCAAAGTTGAGATAACTTTTTAAATACTGGGCAGTTTTTCTGAATAACATAAAATTTAAACAGCTATCTGAAAACAAAACAAGTATCAACCTTTAAATATATGTTCTCAATAGACATAATTTGTGTCTTCTCTTCACAATAGGCAAACAGAAAACAGGACTACAATTTTATGTGTTCCTTTTCCGCAGGAGGATAATTACATTTCTAGAGACCCCTAGAAACAATTTCATGGTTTTAATTTAATCTCTCTATCTCTAATGGTGTGTCTAGCTACCTAATAGCAATTATCTTACATTGCTGATTCTCGAAATAGTGACATCACTGGAGAAAATACAGGCAAACACAATGCTCCTTTGGGCTCATCTGCCCAAATAAATTGATGTTAACACCATTTTCTCTAAGCCTATAACAGTATCTTCAATTCTGAAAACAAACAGAATTTTCCATTTTGCATAATTTTATCTTGATAAGGGATATTTATATTTTAGGCAGTTATTTTACACTAATCATAATATGTAATGCAGGACAAAGGACAATGAAAAATTTTATCTACTTCATCTTCCCATTAAAAATGACTTTGGATACAACAATCAAATGTAATATGTGGACTTGTTTGGATCCTGATTTGAACAGTCCAACTATAAAAATATATTTTAAGACAAGTGTAAAAAAATGAATATACATTGGCTATTAGAATGATAGCAAGGAAGGGTGTTTAATTTGATTAGGTATGATTAAGGCAGGATGCCTTTGCAAGAAAAATCTGTACTTTTTAGAAATACAAACTAAAGTATTTAAGGGCAAAAAGAAATGAAGGCTGGGGTTTGCTTTGAAATAATTCAGCCAAAAGAGAGAGTGGGAGAGAGGGATGGTAGTAGCGGGTTTGGAAAAATTTTCGTAGTTGTTGGATCTGGGCAGTGGGTCTGTGGAGGTTTATTATATAACTTTCCTCTTCTTGCATATGTATGGATTTTTCATAACTAAACAAAATCCTTCAGGAAAGTAAACCGTGGACAATGAAGTGATAATTGATCCATTCCTAACAAGGTAACATGTAAGCTGATCGTTTAGCTTGGTGACTTAGAACACAGTGATAATGAGGCCAAAGCTGTGGGACAGTTAATTTCACCTGATACAATGGCCACAAATATTATTTTTAACTTTCACCAACTGCCAAGCAAATTCATGGCAATGGTCGAAGGGCACCAAGGCAAAAGAATGAAGTTCAGCCTGCACAAAGAGCAATAGCAGCAATTAGTTGGACAACAATCAGCCCCCATTTTGAAGGCATGTAAACTGAGGCTGAGAAAGGTTAAGGAACCTTCCAGACTTTAGGTGCAGGTGGAGTAGAACTCTAATGATGATTACTTGTTCTTCCAAACATAGCCTTTTGTTAATCCTCCTGGAAGTAACAAGCAGATGTTTTGGTGCTTTATAAACAGGCAGTTCAGAAACTATATGACACCTATCTACCAACCAGCATGTTCAAATGTCCTCATACAAAGGCATGAGTACTGGCAAGTGATTAATATTTTTAAAATAACATTTTAATTAACAGATAATTTTCCCCAAAACATGAATTGTTCTCCCTCTGGAGGTAGAACATGACTGAAATTCGAATACTAAATTTTTGCTGTTTCTTCAACTAAAATGGGACAAAAAACATGCATTAAACAGATAAAAGCATAAATGAAAAATATTATTCCCTTGTTTAGTTGAGTTTCTTTGAATAACAAATGTTTGATGTTCCTGACTAGATAATGACTGGGAAATAATTATTCACTTGGATGCAAAGAGGTTTAAAATGCAAATAAGTTGGTTCAAATTTCACTAATATATCCTCCTGGAAAAAATTAGCATTGCTCAGTGCACATACTTAAAAGTTTTCAATTTAGTTCAGTTTTTGTCTAAAACCTATTTGTTTTCAAGAGGTGAATTTGACTGATCTTTAAAACCTGGGGACAGAGGGGACAATAAAGTTCGATATCCATAAAGGGCCCAATTGGACTTTTTAAGGAGACAGAAGTTAGGATAGAAAAACCTTCACTCTTGACTCCAGAATCCTTCATCATCAGTGTAAAGAAAGGCTACCTTTTCATTACACTTTTAAAAATATCCCCACTGCATATTTCTTATGAAAACACAAATGGAAGATATTTAAATTCATCTTTGATGAGACTTTTTTTCCAGGATGACAAGTCATTAACTTGAGGCAAAAAAAATATTCAGCCTGACATTTCTTGCAGTCATGGATTGATTTTGCACTGTGGTAAGCAAATCAGGTCTGCTTTTGGCAGTCAGGCCATCATTAAGGAAGCTGTGGGTCATGACAGAGAATTTTCTTATTACCACTTTTTTTCAAGTTTTTTTAAAAAAAGATGTGCCATTGCTTCCGCAGAATCACATCCTAAGTTAGTACTCCAATATTCCCAAGGGGTGAATCAGCTTAATAACCCCAGATGATTAGGGAGACACTGTCTTACGCTATGGAGTGGGAACTCTCCCAAAATAGGACCCAGGCCTGTGTGTCAGCTGGAACTCCATGCAGGGCGACTGTATCCTGCATAGCACTAAGGCAGACAGATCTGGACCCCTTTACTAACGACTTCCTTACTTGAGCTCATTCTCCTGGGCTCTGAACATCAACTGAGGTCAGGAATCAACCTAATATGCACACCCCCAATAACAATATGAACTTACTCTTCCTCCACTTTTCCACTTCCTCCTTGACCTTCTACCATGCTACAGTCTGCTTTACCCATTGTTCCCCTATGCCAGGGACCCCAAAAATATTTCAGACCAAAATAACTGAAGTTGTTTTAAAATGCAGAATAAAAACTTCACAGAATAAACATTCAGCTAAATATCTACAAAATAATATTTTATTATTCTGTCAATTGCTACTCAAGTTACAAGCACCCCTCTTTATAGCACAAATACATTCTAGCTAATGTGGAATGTGGGTACCTTTTAATATGTTTGAGATGATATTGGGAAGGGCCTACAAACAAGTGTCTGGTCCTACAAAAATCTAAGCCTGCCCTGCTCTCAGTCTGTTTACTCTTTCAGAGTGTCTTTTCCCTTCGCTAAATCTCCTTCTCTCAGCAGAGGATCCACCCTTCATCCTCAGCCTGCACCTCTATGTTCTTCATCTTGCCTCTGCAGTTGAGTCCTGGGATCTTCTGTAGCCAAGTAGTTTCTAATCTCTTAAACTTCATAGAATTCCATGCAGGACTTTTGATTCCAAATGAGACTCTACTATCATCTAAGACCACATCACCCTCGAAAATTCCAAATTTTTGAGAAATAATGATTAGAGATCCTCCGAATTATCCAGGCTGATCTCAGAAGTAGGAACTATACAGCCTTCTGGCCTTCACTCTTTATCCACCAGCAGCTAAGGCACTTCTTTCCTATTTGCCCTCAACATAGAGATAGCATCTGTCTCCAAAGGCACTGGGTCAGAAGTCGGGCCACTGACTTCAGCAGCAGCAACAGGTGCAGGTGTGACTCCTGCTCACAAAGAAGGCCCTGCAGCAAGTCCAAGGGTAATGGGTGGGAGAGGTCACAGAATGTTTTTGTTTTGCTCAGTTCTTCTGAGAGTTGAAAGAGTGTATTGAGGTAGCAAATACAATCTTTGTTTATATATATAAATAAATTGGTACCATTTTTACAGTTTATGGGATAAAAGGACCAAAGTGTAAGATTTAGTAACTTAAAGGTAGCACCTGAACTCTTCACTATGGGTTTGGAAATGTCAAGAATACCAAAGCCCAAGCAGAAAATATCTTTATAACATTCTTCAGAACCTAAAGGAAAAGGAAATTCCAAATGTGAAGAAAAGTCATAAGTAAGAACTAGTAAGAAGAGGCTGCATGTATTGAGTGAGCATTTAGTATGTTCCAGACAGTGCAATAGGACCTTACCTCATGGGCGAAGTAAGGAATTTGTTCATCCCTCTTTATGGATGAAGACACTAGGGCCCAGGGTTGCTTAAGTAAAGCCATGTGCTAGGTTGGGTTTGAGCTCGGGCTCTCTGTTGCCAAAGTCTGTGTGGTAGGCCTTGGACAATAGGCGAAAAGGCACCACACCTCACTCAGACTCCATGTGCCTGCCTAGGACTGCTGCACAGGCTCTGTCCTTGGTCCTCTGGTCACAGCACCACTGCTGTGAACACATCTTCAGCTCAGCTGAGTTCTCCAGGCAGCAGCACTGAACCTCCCCATGACTCCAGGGGCAAAGTCATTTTGCCAGTCTGCCTGGGGACCTCCACTCATTCACACACCAGTCTCTTGTAGTTATCTGCTTTCCATACAGTGTTACCTAGTAAGCAGATGCCGAGAAGTTCTTTCACTCTACAGAGCAAGTGTGAGCAGTCCAGGGGATCTGTCACTGCTCCCGCTTCTGAGTTTTGATCTCATTTTTACAGCAACACAGTTCTTCAATGTATCATTCATGTGTGTTTGTTTCTGTAAGTCTTACTGTTCCCATTGTTCCCTTCACCTTATATTCTCACTTTTGGTTCACATATGGGTGTTCATTCTGCCTGTTCAATACAAACAGAGTCCTGCTATCAGCTGGACACTGTCCTCAGCTCTGGGAAAACAGACAACAGACCAGCCAAGTCTTGCTTTCTATTCGTAAGTCAGTGTGTTTCCAAAGAGGGTAAGATTTTTAGAATATACATGTAGAGGACTGGGGGTGTAGCTCAGTGGAAGAGCGCTTGCCTAGCATAGGTCACAACACACATAAAATGAATATACTGGCTTTGCCTATTAGAAAAAGCAAAAATGTATTAATTTGAAAATGCTAAGCATATGAAATGTCAAATGAATCAAAATTATTTCAGTGGCTTCCGAGATTGAACTTGACTCTCATCTTCCAATATGAACAATAATGAAAATATTTACGGATATTAAAATGATACCGTAAAATGTATGTACTTTCATTGGAATCTTTTTTTTTTTTCTTTTAGGGAACCAATCCACTGTATAGAGGCTCCACTAGTACTTTCAAAAATGTAACCTATAAACACAGGGAAAAACAAAAGGTGGATCTCTCCACAGAAGGATAGAACCACTTCACGAGTGGGAAAATTTGGCTTCATTGATGTGAAACGTTAATGCACTATTTGATTTTTCTTTCTTTGTTGCTTCAAAAGGAGGTTGGCTTAAAATAATAATAGGTCATTTGGAGATCAGTCATTCTCTGTATGAAGGTGAGACACTATGTTGGCAGTTTCAAAGTAATCAAGAAGAGGAATTTCCTGAGCAAAGAGGTGACTTTGGGGATCACTTGAGGAATACTAACTCTGTTGCATTAATGCTTCAAAAAATCATCAAAATGATTCATGGGGGCCTGATTTGCATTTGAAAAATGTTTAAAATTAGAATCTCATTTGTTGCAGGAGTACAGCTACCTAATCTTTGTCCCAGCAAAGTCACGAAGTCCATATGCTTGTATTGCATACCTGCACTTGCCAGTTATTCTAAACTCGCACTAAATCTGCCCTTTCCTAAAGGAGGTTGCTTTTTAAAAAACTATAAGAAATACAATTTTGATTTCACTTCAGTTGAAAGGATGCAGTTCTTCCAAAGATATCCCAAATTGTAAGATTGAAAATCATGTTTTTAATTTCTGTGAATTTGTATGCACCTGTAAGTCAGGCACACAAATAAGCACTTTGTTTTACAGATGAGGAAGAAGTAATTTATAAGTTAAGTTATTAGTAGAAATAAGATAATAACCCTACCATTTTCTTATTTTTAAATTACCTGGAAAATAATCTTGCAAGCTGAGTTTCGTTCTTGTCCTTGAGTTTTCAAACTGCAACCTCTCCCATGTTCCTCAGTCATCTTTCTCAGAGTCTTCTAAACCCTGTAATTGTCATTATTAGAGTTTTCATTTCTTTTTTTATTATAAAATGGTTAGCTTATTCAAAGAGTGTTTCAAAAATATAAAAGGAACACAGGGTAAACAGAATAACATTTAAATGGCTTAAAATAAAGCACATCAGGAGTGCATAACTCCCTCATGAATTACAGATTTTTAAATCTATGTTCTTCTCCCATCTGCATAACCCAAGCTGCACATTTCACCTACATGTGGTAGATATACTCCATATGTTTAAGAAGTAAGATTTTACCTACGAAATACACATGGACAATTAAGGATCTATCAGTTGATTGGTGAGATGGGCTCTGTAGGATATTATTTCTTATGGTTTCTGCTGGGTCACCAAGAACTCTCATCTTGTTTGATTCTCGTAAGGAAACTAAGGCTCAGACAGTGAATAGAAGAAATGGGCTCAGTATCTACGTCTTCTAACTCTAAGCCATTTCCTCCTTCCACTGCATGAGACTGCCTCTTTTGTTGGTAAAATGATAGATTGTATTAGTTAGGCAATAACTATCATTTGTTTGAAATGTACTAAGACTAAACAAGTAGCATTTCAAGTACTGGAATACAGGTGAGTTTGTGCAGTGTTAATTGGCTTTGATTAAATTGTAGTATGAAGCCCTAGAGAGTTCCTTGCACAGTGGAGGCTTCGTGGTTGTCCATTGAATTGCCAGTGTAATCTCAAAGTTTCTTCAGACCTATCAGATTGATATGTGTACATTTGATCACTTGGAAACTTTCCCACCTCCCTGGTTTCTAAACAACTCAGGTTAATCAGACATTCAGTGAGTACTTGGCTATACTTAAAGAACAATCTCCTTGGACATCAGAAGGGCTGATATGCCCCTCGGTTCTTCACTGACAGCCAGCACCTGAAGAGTCTATAGTGACATGCAGCGGCCTTGTGGACAACACAGCAGCATCAGTCACCTGTACTTGAGACTTCTTGTGCTGTTTTTGTACTATTACTGAAGTGGAATTTTAGAAAACAGAAGTTTCCTTTGTGTGTTTATTAGGGAAGAATCTGCTCCTTCTTTAAATGCTGTTTTGACCTAAGGCAGGACCTTGAAAAGGCCAAAACATTAACTATAGTACTTCTATTCACTGAAGAGTTATGTTACATGAAGATAAAATGGTTGTTTTGTAAGTTGTTGTACTTTGTGTTGACATAAATAAATGTGGTAATTTAAACAAAGCAACTTAGATGGATGATAATTCCTTTCATTTACTCAGTACAAAATCTGAATTTCTGGATACTTCCATGACCTGCTCTGACTTCCTTGCTGGTCTCAGTCTGGGGCCAATGAGAAGAGCAGGAAGAAGCAGACACAGAAGGCAGGAGGCAGCAGGGAATGGGCATAATTGCTGCACAGTGACAATACTTAAACCATTAGCCTTTTACAACAGGCCAGAACATTACTGCACATTTGTAAAATCAAATTCTTTTGGTTTAGTATTCTTGGATGAAATGTGTCCTTCCCCAGACTACTTGTGAAATCTTAACTCCCCAGGAGCTTAGAATTTGACTATATGATTGGAGACAGGGTCTTAAAGGGGTAATTAAGTCAAAATGAGGTCTTGGGGTTGGGCTTTAATCCAACATGATGAGTGTCCTTATAAGAAGAAGATGATAGGACATAAACAGGTAGGGAGGGACCACATGAAGATACAGGGAAAAGATGGCCATCTACAGACCAAAGGAGGGAGGGTTCAGAAGAAATCAGAAGAGGTGATTTCTTCTGAATCCCGGATCTCAGACTTCCCAGCCTCTAGAATTGTGAGAAAATAAATTTCTGTTTAAGCCATCTGTTTATGGTACTTGTTAGGGCGGCCATAGCAAACTAATACAATCACTGCTGTTTTTCTGGGCATCCATTAGGCAGGTTCCATATGCCCATTTTCTTTCTTTCTTTATTTATTCTTTTTAAAGAGAGAAGGACAGTGAGAGAGAGAGAGAGAGAAAGAAAGAGAGAGAGAATCAATTTTTATTGAGTTTTTCACATGGCTTTTGTTGCTCTGACACTTTGTGCGTGGGTGCTGGGGTTTGAACCCGTGTGCTTGCACATGCCAGGCAAGCGCTGTAAAAGATGAGCCACTGCTCCAGCCCCTATGCCCATTTTCTGAATCAGGAAAATTAAGTACAGAGAGACCAAATGCTCACAAAAAAAATCAGTTTTTATTTTTTGTTTTGCTTTTTTGGAAAGGCCTGTTCCTTAAAAAAAGTTACTGGTGAAATCAAGAGGAGGTAGGTATTCTCTGAAATAGTGTTTCTTGTGAACTAAAGGCCAGACGTCTAGAATCTAGAACCTGCTTTCATTTTTGCAAAGCACTGAGAAGGTCACTTTTCTCCTTAATTTTTCCATCTGTGAGATAGTGGCAATGTCCATCTCTTCTAGCACCAATAACAAGCCCTGACACATAGTAGGGCCCAGATAAATTTGTTCAACAAATTGAGTGTTTAGAATAAGCCAGACACTGTTTTTACAATTATGGATATTGTGAACACTGAACAAAACAAGCAATCTCTGAGCATCCAAAGGAGGGGGATGATAATAAATAAATAAACAAACAAACAACATCAGGGTTCTGGACCCAGTATCTGCAAGTCCCCCATCCACTTGGCCCCACCTGCCTCCCAGGCCTATCCCTGGAGTCAGCACCATCTCCCTCAGTCCTCTTAGTAATAAGGTCCCAGCTTCTGCCTCACTCCTCACAGTTGGAGGGCTGCAGCAGTTCCTGTGCCCAGCTGCACAATGGCTTTGCCAGCTGCTGTCCCAGTGACCACATAGGACAAGAAGAAAATGCAAGGGAGTTAGCAACCTAGGGAAAGAACATGGATCCTTAAGAGACAGAGAAGAGGGGCTGGAGCAGTTGCTCAGCGGTTACAGCACTTGCTTGACATACGCAAGGAAGCAGATTCAAACCCCAGCACCCTGTGCACAAGGAAGTGTCAGAGCAAGGAAAGCCACGTGAAAAATTAAATAAAATTGATTCTTTTGTCTCTCACTGCCCCTCTCTATCTTAAAGAGAGAGAGAGAGAGAGAGGAAGGTTTCAGCAGATGCGTGGAAGCTAAGCCATCAGCAGTGACCAACTTCCTAACACATCTTTTGAGTATTTGCTTTCCCTTGTTCCTGCTTCCCTGCCCTTTCTCCCTGGGACAGCCCCTCCCACCAAATTTGCTTCAGATGCTTGTTTTACAGGGAGCCTGGACTAAGACTTTGTAGCTGTCCTAAGAGCTATGCAGAAGGTAAAGCTGGACGTGACACCACACAGAGCCCTGGAGGATGATGCCCACTTGAAATAGAAACCTGTGGAGAGTCCTGCATAAGGAAAGGAGCAAGGAAGTGCAAGGCCCCCAAGAAGGCAGCACTGTCACATTTTAAAAAGAGCAAGAAGGTCTTTAGGGAGGAGAGAATAAGTATATGCTAAATATTGAATCCAAAGATTCAACCGAGCCATTGAAAAAAAAATACCATTTTGTGGATATGGTGCTTTAAGTTTCTTTGCAGTTCCTGGTACCTTTGCTCAGTGATTGCGCTCACAGGAGCACTGTTGAAATTGATTGCCAAGTAGGTTGCTAGAAAACATCCCAGTGTTTATATTTAGATACAATACTGAACTCACAAGGTGACCTGACCCCTATTCTCTCTTGCACTAAGTGATTATCAAAGGTTACGTGACAGCCTCGGAAAAATATTAGCACCTATGGATTCTCAGCCTCTTCTTCTTCCCTTTACTTCTGGAAAAGAAAGTGTTGAAGTTTGTTTGGTTTGGGGGAAAGGTGAAGGGTGTGTTCAGTCATAACAACTCCTTCTTATAGGGGACCTGGTTAATAAAGAAATTCAAAACTTCAAAAGAATGATGGTTAGGCTGAGGTGAACAGCAGGAGAGAAAAAAGAAACAGGAGTTTAGGGGGCTGGATTTTGGGAGGAGTTGGGAAGATCTGGGGACTGTAAAGGGAGTGAGTGATGTCTTTGGGGCAGGAGGTAGTTGGCTTTTGGTTTTAAGTCTGCTCATGGTTCCAGACTGTCAGGGGACAGCAGCCTGCTGGGGCCAACCTCATGACAGGAGTGACAAGGCCCAGCTCGAAGGGGGTTCAGTTATGACAGTGCACATTGGTGGACTTAATCTGCCTCAGATCTCCCTTTCAGGACCCTTCAACACTAAAAACAACTGTGAAACCCTACAAGTAACATATATCAGTCCCAGAATCCTCCCAAAGAATCCATAGTCTTTTTTTTTAAGAGAGAGAGAAAAGAGAGAATTAATTTTATTTAGTTTTTCATATGGCTTTCCTTGCTCCAACACTTCTTTGTGTATGTGGTGCTGAGGTTCGAACCCACATCCTCAAGCATGCCACTCAAGCACCATAACTGCTGAGCCACTGCTCCAGCCCCACAGTCCTTTAAAAACAAAAACAAAAACAAAAAAAACAAAACCATTTTTTTAAAGAGAGAAGGACAGAGAGAGAGAGAGACACACAGAGAATCAATTTTCATTGAGTTTTTCACATGGCTTTCACTGCTCTGACACTTAGTTGTGTACGTGTGTGCTGGGGTTTGAACCTGTGTACTCCCACAAGTCAGGAAAGTGCCGTAACTGCTGAGCCACCACTCCAGCCCCCTCCTCCCAGTCCTTTTTAAATTAACTTATTATTATTTTTTCTTCTTCACCTCTCAGTGCCCATTACTTCTAACAGTCCTTGAAGGAACATGGCACTGGAGAAGCAATCCCACCAATAACATTGTTAAACTACAAGAGAGAGTTGACCTTTAAAAAAATACACTCATTTAAACATTGATGATTCATAAAGATTCTGTATCCTCATTCTATGGAAATCTAAATGGAAGAAAATCCCTAGAGAGAACAAGAAATAAGGATTGAATGAAATGTGAGAAACAGAAATTCTCCCTGTTGTTAACTTTCATTATACTCCAACAAATTCAACACAGCTGAAAGCAAGAAAATGTGTTTACAGCTTCACAACAGCTCCTTTAACAGCTCAGTCGGGCTGAGAAGCACGAGCACTAATGGGTGAGTTCCAGATGCAGCTGAGGGTGGGCAGCAGCTGGATAGACCCACAACCTGAGCCAAGTCACTGGCTCCCTTGGGCTGTAAGGGGGTTAACTACTGCCTCTCTGTGCCTTGGACACATCTAAATAGGAACCCCTCTAGACCAGAAAAGGGTGGGAAACTTGATTTTCAGTTCTTTCCCACTGGTTGTGCAGCCCGCAAGGAGTGAGCAGCTTAACCACACAATGTTCCCCATTTTTATTAACCACATAAGCTATTTAATACTAAGGTCTAGCTATTAAAATAAGAATCTTCCCATCTCATAGCTCTCCTGCAGGTAGGCACTGGGAGACTAGACTCAAAGGCACAGATTGGACCCACACACACTTTTTGGTGTCATCAACAACTGAAAGTCTTTACAAATTGCCCAGAGGATCTTGTTCAGCTTGAAATATCAACTGATCTTTGTGATTTTCAGGTATATGTTTTAGGAAAGAACTTACTACTCAGACAGTAGTTACTTTTTCAGCCTAAAATCTATTTACATCCATTTTCTTGCAGACCAATCAATTTGTTCCAGGTCAATATCTGCAGATACTGTATTATGAAATGCTATTGTTTGTCAATAACTGAATAGACGAAAAGTTATTGCCTTTATTTCCATCATCAAGTTGGCTTTGTGATACCAAAATGTACGTGCGTGTGTACACATACACATAAATATTTATTTTCTTATTTTAATAGCTATATCTCAGTATTAAATAGCTTGTGTGGTTAATAAAAATAGGGAACATCTATTGTTCTAAATACAGTACTTTTGAATGCTAATTCATCCACAGCTCACAATGACCCTATAGGGTGGCATTATTATTTCCTGTTTTACAAGGAAAATGAGGCACAGAGATGCTAAGTAACTTCCTCAGGACACACATCTAGCCAGCTTTGGAGTATCAGATATAGCCTGACACTAGTTAAACTGGTAAGGACAGGTTTTAATCAGTAATATATTATTGCAACAGGGAAGAGTTCAGCATGAACTGAATTTAAATTTTTATTTGTTCAAAAATAACTGGGCATTTTAATTGGACAGTGAGGGGGTGAAGAGGGCAGTGCATGGGTACTCAGTAGAGTTGGGGAAGTGGGAACAAAACCACAAGCAAGAAGTGTGTTGGTTCATGTGAAACCTATGTGTGTTTACTAACTGAAGTCAGAGGCTGGGAGACAGGAGCTCTACCTTCAGGTGTTGGCTGAACAAGCAATGATTCTTTTGGCAGTCTTGAGAATTCTCAGAAAGGCACTGAAAGAAGTCTTGGCTCATTCTAGGATGTGGTCTTGAGTTGTTAGAAACTATTTTAGTTTAAGACTTTATAGGCCAGTACAGAGGCATGGTTGAGAAAATTGCTCAGAGGAGCCTAACTAGAATTTGGTCAAGGAAAGAGGCTGATATCTGAATCCAAGCATCTTAGATCTGAAATGCATACTCATAACCACTATGCATGCCCTCTTATAAACTCCAGTTGATGAAAGCCACCATTTTTGACTATCTGTATAAGCAGCATTATGAAAGCATGTTATGTTTCTTATCATATTTATATATGAAAGGCTTATTTTGTTTTTATCCATTCTTCAGAAACTGAGACTCGGAAAGCATGAGGGATTTGTCCAGAGTTACTGTGTTTGTTAGTGACAAAAGTAGAATTTGGACCTGAGCACGTCTCCCTCCAAACACCTCAGTCTTGCACCCTGAATATCCCCTGGAGCTCACCTTCACTTTGCCTCTTCTGTGTACAGGGAAGGTGCTACTGTCAATCTGCCTGAGGGATATGATAATTTACTTTCCCAGATGAAATAATGGATTTTCCCTGGACTAGGTAAACTTAACCACAAGATTAGGATAAAAGATAGCTACAAAATGAAGGCCTCTCCAGAGCATTGGGCCCTAACAACGAAGTAAAGAAAACTGGTGGGAACACATCCTCAGTTCTCTATAGCCCTGTCTGCCACCATTTAAAACAGATGGGATCTTCAACTGTATACTTAAAGTGTGAAGTTTTATCTCAGTATCATGAATCCTAGTGAAAAGGTTTAGATTGTTCTGGGGGTGTTTTAGTCAGCTATTTTGCTGTTGTGACTAAAGGACCTGACAAGAACAATTTCTTCCGAAAAGTTTATTGGGGGCTCATGGTGTCGGAGATCTTAGTCCGTAGGTGACCAGCTCCAATCTTTGGGGCCTGAGGTGAGGCTGAACATCATGGCGGAAGGCATGGCTCCAGGGAGCAGAGAGACTCCGCTCCAGATACAACATATATACCCCAAAGGCACACCCCCAGTGACCCTCTCCTCCAGCCACACCCTACAAGCCTACAATTGCCAGTTAATCCCTATCATATGGTTACTCACTGACAAGGAATCAGCTCTCAGCAACAAAGACTTCCATATGCACACTGGCATTTCTGGAAATGCTGTTGTTTATGCTCGAATGGACAAAATTGGTGATCTGCAGCAAATAGTCTCTCCTCCAATGTCTTTGCTGAGTTCTCACGCTGGTGTTCTGAGTGTTCCCTGCTTCCCTTTGGGGGCTGGTGCCAGTGGAAGCAAAGCAAGCACCCCAGAGGGATCTGGCCTGCTTGACCTGAGAGAAGTTGAAGGAAAATGTGGACAATATGTCAAAGCCCAGAAAGCCCTCTTTGCTAGCTGATTTATTAGAAGAGGGAAATGAGTGGCAATGGGGGAACGAATGATGACAGTGTACCCGGAAAATGATGATTGTGGCATGTAAAACACTCCAATGTGAGTAATTAGGAAGCCCTTATCTTTACTTTCTTCCATCACCCTCACCCCCACACAAGCTACTAGGCACACAAATTAGAACTTGTCTTTTTAAAATTGGAATTGATTGGGGCTGGAGCGGTGGCTCAGTGGTTTCAGCACTGGCCTTGCATGCACAGGGACATGGATTCAAACCCCAGCACCATGTACACAACGAAGTGTCTGAGCAACAAAAGCCACATGAATAACTAAATAAAATTGTTTCTCTCTCACTGTCCCTCTCTCTTTAAAAAAAAAAAAGGAATCGATTACCATGAACTGATTACTTTAAAGAGATCTTCTTAGGTGACATTCTGTGTTGTGCCCTGAATTCAAGATGAAAGCACCTACTACAAAAATGAAACAAAACAAAAGCCACACATTTTAATGCTACTTATTATTTCATAATATTCTTTTTTATTAATATTTTACTTCATATTCTTCTCTTTAAATAAAAAAATTTATGTCCCTTGTTTATTCATCTCTTTCTGTAATAAATAACTGTATTCAATTACATTCTCTACAGAATATTATTAGTTTTATAAACACTGTAGTGGGATAATGAAAATTTAAATTAAGTAGACTGTTAAATGTATTTTGCTTACTGTAAATATATTAAATATCCATTTCATTGATTTCAAGAAGTGAGTCATATATTGGAACCTTGTTTTACTAAGGAATGGAATAGGAAAGAAAAGATATAAATAAAAGAAGATTGAAAACACTGAACATAATAAAAGATATTAACTTGTCATCAAGGCAAAAAAAGAAAATATATTTTTCTCTCAGGCTTCCTTGGTCTTAGCCACATTGTGTTCTGCCATTGTTTGATATAATCAAATCTAATATTCATTTTAAGAGATAACCAAAATCCATGCTTTAATAAAATTCTAGGATTCATTCAAAAACCTAAAAATGGTCTCAGTTCCAGATGGGCACAGAAAAGCATACATTATGATTTTTTAATGCTGTGGTTGCAGAGTGACTTTCTCATTATACAAAGTCATCTTCTAACATCCAAGACTTAAAATTAGTAACTGGGGTGAACATTTTGTGTCTTAATGTCACACATACTGGGAAGTTCACAGGGAAAGATAGCAACCTGATGACTCTCCTGTCCTGATTCTGACTTGTCCCTACCTATTCCCTAGGGATATTGTGGGAGTGAACTGATTTCAGAGATTAAGCCTTTTACATAATATGCTCGCACAACAGTAGCTGCAGTCATCAACTAAGTGCCTCCAACAGTCACCCTCTTAGATAAAGAGTGAAGACCCAGGGTTGGTGTCTAGGTATATTTGGAAACTGGGGAAGAGAGAAGGGACAACAAAAGACAAGTTTTAAGAAAGAACTGTGAAACGCATGAAAAATAATAACAAATTCTTAAATGCCGTGAATTAGATAACTCAGATCAAAGGCCAAATTTTAAGGAGAGAATACAGGTTCTGGGTAACTGCGGTGACTGCTTCTTAAATCAGTCCTTAAAAAGATGATGTGTAAACTGACTCTGATCTACTAAAATTATGGGGCCCAAGGAAATCTTTTGGAGGGCCTCTTTGAGATAAGGGGAACACAGAAGACTGGAGCTGCTTCCAAATGACAAGAGAAAGTTGGTCCAGATGACAGCACCTCATGCTGTGGAGCAGAGGTGGGCAGCCCCAGTGCAGTGCAGCAGGTCCCTGTCACTGCCCCAGGTTGAGCAGTGCCTGCAGACAGGCAGCAGCAGGGAACACAGTATGGGACTGGACTCTCAGGGGGCTGGAGGCAGGAGTTCAGCTCAAGAAGTGGAGACTGGGGTAGCATTCTGGGCCCCAGTATGGGACTCCTGGAAGCCACTGGGAAACTGTCCAAAAGAGCATCAAGGAGTTGCTGGGGCATGTGAGGTGTCCCCAGAGGATGCCCAGATACTAGAGGAGAGTATGCGCCCTCATGGAGTCCCTTGAGTCTCCCATGTATCTTGGTAAGGAATGCAGTCTATGAAATTCAGATCTGAATGCCAAAAAAACTTTACTCATACCCACCGTTTGCTGACACCTGAAAAAATTTAGGACACAAAGGGCAGATATATTTGATATGAGGTTTGACAAAGGAAAAACAATTTAAAGCAACATTTCTCAAATTAGCATTTGTAGACCCTTAAAGGTCATTGCTCAATTCTAAGAATAATTTTACAATAATGTATTTCAGTCGTTTCCCTAGCCAGTCCTCCCAGAGGGACAGCCCACAAAACAAATCGCAGGCATTTCTGAGAAATAGGATGGTGCTGGGAAAACTGGCGGGGGATGGAGTAGAGGAATAATGTAGGTCATGAGGACCTACAGGCAAAAATAAGAATGCTGATAGAATAACAAAGCCATGACGACTTATGATAAATCAAGAGGACAGGCGACAGATTTCAAATTTTGTTTATAAAGAAACTCAAGCAATCAAGTCAGGACCAGTTCGGATTTGGGTTTAGCCTATCTTGAAAATAATTGCTATTACTAATAAACAGGAATTCATCTGAATCAAATGCACAAGTCACAACACAGAAAGATTTAAGGGAGAAAAAAAAAGGATGCTTAGGTTTTCTGCAGCTCACACAGGTGAGTCACACAATCCCCTCAGGGAGTACAGTTAAAGGCAAAGGACAGGGAAAATTCCAGAGCATGGAGTATTTCATCACCCTAAGGGAGAGAGTTGGATTAGAAAGTACTTCCGTGCCTCCTGTGTCATTTGGCTTAAGCTCAGCAAACCTACATCCCACCCCTGGAATGGAAGTGCACTGCCCCCAAATTTGGAAATCAAATTACTCAGAGAGCGAAGAGTCAGCACAAACGGAGGTCATTGAACCTCTGTAGAAACAATGCAAGAGACCATCTCTGAATACCTGGTTGGGATATTTTTGGAAACCCACAAACAGAATGAAGGCAACTAGAACAGACTGGGATGTAATTTCTGCAAAAAATAAAAATAGGACCAAGACAATGAAAATATTTTTGTATCATCTGGCTTGAGGAAAGCAAGTGTTGGTGGAAAGCAAACGGTCTTCAAGGAGCCAAGGAAGTGAATGATAAAGGTAGAATCTGGACCAAAGGACTGTAAGGTTTGTTGAACATGCAAAAATCAATAAAGAAATCCAAATCAGAAAGAAAACTCATATGATCATCCTGTAAATGCAGAAGTAGTATTTGGCAAAATCTAACATCCATTCCAGATAGAATCTCTGATCAAACTAGAAATAGAAACTGATAAGGAACATCTAAACCACTAAACATCTCACCATTATAGTTTTAACCTAAACCACTAAACATCTCACCACTGTAGTTTATTACTAAAACCATTTAGTTAATGGTGAAAGACTAAAAGCTTCCTCTCTAAGATTGTAAACAAGACAAGACATGTCCCCTCTTAACCACCACTTCTATTCAATGTGTACTTCCTGTACTGGAGGTTCTAGCTAGTACAGTCAGGCAAGAAGTGAAATGAAAGGCATCCAGATTAGACAAGAAGAAGTAAAACTGTCTTTATTCATGACTGTGCAGAAAATCTGATCAAATCTACAACAAGCTACTACAACTAATAACTGGATTTAGCAAGATAGCAGTACACAAGATCGACATACAAAAATTGTGTTTCTATATGCTGGCAATAAACAATTGGAAATTGAAATTTTATAAAACAATGTTATTTATGAAAGCATCAAAAACAAAACTATGGAGCTAGAGTGGCGGTTCAGTGGTTGTGGCAACATGCCTGGCACGTGCGAGGACCTGAGTTCAAACCCCAACACCACATATACACAACTAATAGATAAATAAAATTGATTCTCTCTCTCTCTCTCTGCTTTTACTCTCTCCTTTTCTCTTTAAAAACATTTATGAAATACCTAAGAACATATCTGACAAAATAAGTGAAAGATTTATGCATTAAAACTATAAAATATAGCTGAGAAAAATTAAAGAAACTAAACAAATGGATAACTATTCCTTATCATTGACTGTTATTCAGACTGTTAAGATAATGTATAATTCATGTGTATAATTTAATGCAATACTAATTACAACCCCAGCAGGGTTTTTGTAGAAACTAATAAGCTGGCTCTATAACTCAAATGAAAAAGCAAAGAAGCTAGAATAGCCAAACACTTTGAAAAAGAAGAATAACATTGGAGGGCTCATAGCACCTGATTTAAAGACTTATGATAATACTGCCATAATCAAAACATGGTCCTGATGTACAGTATAAACAAATAAATCAGTGGAACAGAAGACAGAGTCCAGAAACAGACTACTTAGACATCTCATTTTTGACCAAGATAAAAGGGTAATGCAGTATAAAAAGGATATCTGTTCAGTACAGTGTTGGAGCAATTGGATATTCATATGAAAAAATGTGAACCTCACAACACACACAAGTATCCACTCCAAACGGATCATGGACTTAAAAGTAAAATGTAAAAATAGAAAACATTTTGGGGAAAATATAGGAAAATGTCTTTGTGTTCTTGGGTTAGGCAATATTCCTTAGATTTAAAAGCATGATCCATAAAAGAACAAATTGAAAAAGTAGGCTTCACCAAAATCTAAAACGTCTGCTCTTCAATATTAAGAGGATAGCGATACAAGACACATGCTGGGAGAAAGTATTTTCAAATTACTTATCAGATCAAGAACTTATATCCAGAATATAGAAGTACTCTCAAAACCCATTAAGAAGGAAACAACTCAACAGGAAAAACAGGGAATCAAAAGACGATATTGCAGCCTTTGAAGGTAAATGGATGGCGATGGAAGAAATCATGCTGAGTGAAGTTGGCCTAACCCATAGAGTCAAGGGTCGAATGTCTTCACTCATCTGTGGAGGCTGGCGCTAGACCTAGGCCTGTGTGAAGGGTGATCAACTTCAGGTATTAGACCCAGCAAAGGCATAGTAACACATAACCTAGGGCATTCATAGATATGTATAGGGAAGGAGCGGGGAGGGGGCAGGGAGGGAGAGGAAAGGGTGGGAGAATAGGATGGGATCTAGGAGGTAAATTTAATTTAAAAATATATACATATCATATTGTTACTTTGGATGCATTTTTAATTGTACAACAACTAAATTTCTTAATAAAAAAATTCAAAAAAAGAGATTTGAACAGATACTCTGCCAAAGATGTATAAATATCAAATAACCACATGAAACCATTTGCAAAATCATTAGTCATCAGAGAAATTCAAATTTAAACAAAAAAAAATACCATCACACTACTATTTAAATGGTTTAAATTTAAAACATCAAGTATACCAAGTGCTGGTAAGTGTATTCATTTTCTAGGGCACCCCTAAAATGGCGCCACTAACTAGGTGGCTTAAACAACAGAAATATATTGTCCACAAGTGAGAAGCTTGAGATCAGAGTGTTGGTACGGTGAGTTCCTTCTCAGAGCTTTGAGGGAGAATTTGTTCCTTGTCCCTCTCCCAGTTTCTGGTGGTTGCTGACAGTTTTTCTTGGGCACTCCTGCTTGTAGACCCATTACCCAAACCCTACCTTCATTTAAACATTTTACCTGTGAGCATGTCTGTGTCTATGTACAAATTTCACTTTTTTGTAATAACGCTAAGCATTTCAGATTATGGCCCCTCCAGTATCCTTATCATAACTTGATCACCCACAAAGATCATATTTCTAAATAAGTTCGCAGTCACAGGTCCTAGGTGGTAGGACACTAACATCTTTTGGAGGGACACAGTTCGACCATAATGGCAAGAAGGTGGAGGATCTGGAACTATCACGTGACCGATACACGTGTGAGACATACATGACTGGTACAACTAGTTTGGGAAATGATTTGGCAGTTCCTTAAAAAGTTAAATGTAGGGGCTGGAGTGGTAGCTCAGTGGTTATGGTGATTGCCTGGCTTGCATGAGGACAGGGGTTCAAACCCCAGCACCACATATACAACAAAGTGTCAGAGCAATGAAAGCCACATGAAAAACTAAATAAAATAGATTCTCTCTCTCTCTTTCAATGTATAAATTCTATATGATCTAGTCATTCCACTCTTTGGAACTTACCCAAGAAGAATGAAATGGCATGTGCATATAAAGATTCATCCACAAATGTTCATAGCAGCTCTATCTGTAATAGCTCAAAATTAGTTACCTTCCAAATATCCATTAACATATGAACAGGTAAATTGTGATAAATTCGTAGAACTAAAACTTGGCAATAAAAAAGAATGACCTATTGATGCATCAATAACGTGGCAGTGTCTCAAAATATGCTGAGTAGAAGAAGACAGACAAAATAGAGTATGCACTGCATGAATTCATTTACATAAACTTCTGGAAATTGCAAACTAATCTAAAATGACAAAGAAGCTCACTAAGTGGCTGGGAGCTGGGGTGGGAAGGGGTACAAGCGAGGGCTTACACAGGGAACTTGCAGAGTGGTAGATATTATTATCTTGAGTATGATAATGGTTTCATTGTTGTATAAGTATGTTAAAAATTCTCAAATCATAAAATTATGATTTACCATTTGTTGTTAATACTTCAATAAAGCTATAACAAAGGGCTTACATAATCTTATAAGTCACTAGATTCATTAATAAGATTAAAATTTTTATTTCACCCATCAAAACTACTTTTAAAAGTGGGGGTTTCTGTTCATATGTTAATAAATTTCTTATATCAAATGAAGCAACTATGAAGAAATAAAATTACATATTAATTGATAAACATAATGCATGAAAAAATAAGTTACATTCGTAGATTCCTGGCCACTCAGCCACCCACATCTTCCCCTTTTACAAAATCTACACATTTGACGACACAGTCATTTTTGTTTTAACCTAGAAGAAAAGCTAAGTTATGGGAAAAGCTACTTAGCACACATTGGAAGCTTTCTAAGAGATCTAGCATCGTAAATAGGTTTACCAAGGCCTTAGGACCATGTTCACTCAGCTTTGAAGATCTTTTTTGCAGAAAGCTACACTGGCCTTTAATATTTAACCAGTTTTACAATAAGGGTAGGTGAAGACCTTTGTCTACAAGTTTCTTTTCACAGACCCATAACTATTTCATATTTAATCCCTATTATTTCCTCTATTCTGAGCTTTAAAATTTTGAATTGCTTAGAAATAAAACTTGACAAAGTTTCCAATCTTCCAAGCAAGCAAGATAGTAAGACAACCATGAGTGCACTGCAGACTCTTTGTCCCTAATCTTTTAGGACATTCAGCACTGCTGGGGAATCTGCTCTTGGGTAGTAGTTTGTTCCCTTTATTTCTCATCTTACAGTCACCCTGCCAGGTAAACTTTTATTATTCTGCATGTGAAGGAAAAAAACTCAGCATGATTATATAACCAAGAATGTTGGCATGACATAACGAAGCCATAATGGAAGAAGGATTCTTCATTCACCAGTTCCAACCTCCTCTCTGCCTGAGCCCTTTCTCTCTTTAGCCACTCCTTCCAGGTGCCAACATGCCCACAGACTCTGTTTCTATTCTGGAGATATTTTGGATAAAATCAAAAGATGCCAGCTCATGTATTTTATTATTTTTATTACAAAAATTGTATACTTTCTGAATATTAAATGCAATAGAATATCTAAACTACTAGAAAATGATTACCAGAAGATTAATAAACATTTGTTCACTCCTAGACCTTTCCCCTTATGTTCTAGGAAAATTACGAAATGTGGTGAGCATGTTATATCATTAACACAGAAAAAACATGGTTGTGTCTTTCTACAATGTCAGAATTTACTGATTTATGATAAATTTAAAAACTACACCAATTTGATCAGTTGCAGTTCACTGAATAGCTGTGAGTCACCCAGTAGTCATAACCTAGGCAAACACAAGTTCTTCTTTTCCAACCTTAATTTCTAATATCTAAACACTCAAGTCACACATACTTGACACAATGATATCTAAATAGGTCACAAAAAAGAAAAAGACAAAGAAAGGGGGACTGGAGCGGTGGCTCAGTGGTTACGGCACTTGCCTGCCATGCACAAGGTTTGAACTCGTGTTCAAACCCCAGTACTATGTACACAACAAAGTGTCAGAGGAAGGAAAGTCACATGAAAAACTAAATAAAATTGATTCTTTCTCTCTCTCTTTCTCACTATCCCCCTCTCTTTTTAGGAAAAAAAAGATAAAGAAAGGGTTAAAGCTACTGCAGGATTACAGGATGCTGTGCCAACAGCACGGCAGAGAGAGGGAGATATGAGTGCAGAGTCAAAAAGTCACTGTAAGTGGTCAGAATAGGATTTTAACAAACCAGTTCCACAGAGCTGTCAAAACAGAGAGACCTGGCAGACTGCAGTTTCCATTTCAGAGTATCAGCTCAAGGTATCAGCTTGGAACTGACACTATGTGGTCATCACAGGCAGGAGAAAACGCACTTTCCTAATAAGGACAGAAATAAGAAGTTTGTTGCAGTGGCAATTTTCCAGGACAAGGCCCATGATGAGTGACCAGGAGACAAGGTCAAGGTCTGCCATGTTCAGTCTCTGGGGGGCTCCTCCTTTTACAGGTCTCAAGTGAGGGCTTCTCATCTGACTGGGTAAGCTCCCATGTCTGGTGTTCCTGATATGATTTGGGATGTGCACTTGTTCAAGTACTCCTTGATTTAGTTTGATAAGTTGGCACAAATAGGTTATTTATCAATTTCTGCCTTATGGTGGTGCTAGGCAGATGGTGTGAAGTCATCCGACCTTGGTACTTGTACTCAAAGTGGAGTAGCTAATGGCAAATGATTGTTTAAAAAATGTAATAACTCAGGTTTAGAGGCAGTCTTAAAACTGCTGTTTTATACTTCAAAAAGTAATTTAGAGCAGGGCCCAATCTATTCTCCACACAGAGCCTGCAGGATGATAATAGAAGATGCAATGTGCTGGGCATCGTGACACATGCCTATAATCCTAGTGACGTCAGAAGCTGAGGCAGGAGGATTGCAAGCTGAAAATCAGCCTGAGCAACTTACCAATAAAATAGGGTCAAAACCAAAACTAGCTGGGGGTGTAGCTCTGTGGAAGAGCACCCCTAGGTTCAATCTGCAGGACCAAGGAAGGCAGGAAGGCAGACAGGCAGGATAGATGGATGTAACGCCCAGGAAACTCTTCAATAGCATCGGTTCCCTAAGCAGGGTTTCTGTAGTCAGGCAACAATCTTCTCCCTCAACAGCCACACCTTCCTATGCTTTGCCATACTTCCCATTGTAAATACAACACAGTCAAATGAAAATTTTATTCTAAAATTATCCTTTGCAGAGGAGGACATCCCCTGTCCACAAATGGACAATATAACCTCTGCTCTAAATTCTTTTACAGTCTCAGGTTTCCAATTAGTTTATACCCTTTGATCCCCCATCATTAAGGCTGTGTAACCATCACTGCTGTGAATGGCAAACTCAGTAAGTATTGTATGCTTTGAAGCCTGACATAGGTGATAGTTAGATACTAGTGTCCCCCAAAAGTATTAACTAACATTCATTCCACAGGTGGAATCCAACATTGTAATATAGTCTGTACTAAATAACCAATTTAATACTGTTTGCTGTTTACTGCTTTGGTCATTCATATTGATGATCTTCTATTAGATCATGAGGAGTTGGAAATTTTAAGGGAACTAACAGTTCACAGTTTGCTGTTTACTGCTTTGGTCATTCATATTGATGATCTTCTATTAGATCATGAGGAGTTGGAAATTTTAAGGGACACTAACAGTTCACAGGATAGGGGTTTGATTTCTGAATTCCACCTTCCTGACAATACCTCAACCCAAGTAAAGGACAGGGCAAAACTCCCAATCCAGCAGCAAAGACCTAAAGAAAACAATCAGATAGAGATCTCAGGCCAAGAACTCGCTTAGATTTACGGAGTGAGAGCAGAGCCCCCCTCCACACCTGTGTGTGCCCAGGACTCCAGTACCACCACAACAGGTGAGCTGGATACCTCCAAGATCCCCCATACCAAGGTACCACCCAGCTGTCACACACACCTGCTTGGTCCAGATACATTGGGCCCATCCCACTGCCAAGGATCCCAGACCCCAGTGCAGCACAAAGGTTGGTCCATTCTGGCCCACTCCACACATCTGGGACCCTAGCACCCAGTGACATACCTCTACTGCTTAGCTTCAACAACACAGTGGACTTCCCAGCAACCCCACCAGGTGCCAAGCCCAAGTCCTGGAACCTTAACCCAAAATCTGCAACAAAACAAGGCTCCAGTCAAAAAAAGCCTTCTGGAATGAAGAGGTCATCAGAGAGGTGGTATCTGACCCAACCTTTGAAGTATAAGGAAGAAGAACCCAGAGTCTTGTCTTGTTTCCACACAGGGATCTCCAATTCAATAATCCAGAAGCGCTTCAAAGATGAGGAATCAAACTAGAAGAGGTTCACTTCAAACCCATAACTCCCCTAGCAAGGTGTCCTTGGCCAGGGGTTGGGAGGAAAATTTGGAACAAATTATCAATGATCTGATAAAAAAAAAAAGAACAATGAACTAAAAGAAGAGCTAATGAAGGGTATAAATGAGAAAACTCAAGAGTTGAGTAACTCTGTCATTAAAGAAATAGAAATACTCAAAAAGGAATTAACAGAGCTAAAATCAGCAGTCAATGACATGAAAGGGACCATGGAAGAATTTACTAATAGACTAACTTCTGTACAAAATAGAACCTCTGCTATTGAATAAAGAACTTCTGACAATGAGGACTGGCTGACCAAGCTTGAGTGCACCGATGACAAAAAACAAAAACAAATAAAAGAACAAGATCAGAATTTTTTAAATGTCTGGAATGAAATGAGAAGAAACAATGTAAGAGTAATTGGGATTTAAGAAGAAATTGAAACACCAACGAATGGTATGAGGAACATCCTCAAGGAAATTGTGAAAGAAAATTTTCTCATATAAAAATGGAATCAGATATGCTCATCCAGGAAGCTTACAGGACACCCAATAGGCCTAATCAAATGAGAAACTCACCAAGAAACATCATATTCAAAATGTACAACAGGGATATCAAGGAAACGATATTAAAAACAACAAGGGAGAAATGCCAAATCACATTCAGAAGCAAATCAATAAGAATTGTCTATGACTTTTCAACCTAGACTCTGGAGGCAAGAAGGTCTTGGAAAGAAATCTTAAAATGTCTGAATGACCACAACATGCAGCCAAGAATATATACCTGGCAAAAGTCAGCTTCAAATTTGATGGAGAAATAAGAACTTTTCATGATAAGATGAAACTGGAAGCATTCATGAACAGAAAACCAGCCTTACAAATAATTCCCAAAGATACATTCTAGTCAGAAGAACAAGTAATCAATACCCAAAACCAACAAACAGAGGAAATTCAGTAAAAGTACATCCTATCAATAACCAACCAAGACAGCCACAGATCTTGCTAATAATATGCAATGACTATGAACCAAATACACACTTCTATTATAGCACTGAATGTGAATGGTTTAAATGCATCACTCAAAAGACACAGACTAGCAGACTGAATCAAAAAACAAAATCCAACAATATGTTGCTTACAAGAAACCCACCTAACAGTCAATGACATCCGCAGATTACGGGTGAAAGGATGGAAAAAAACCTACCATGCGTAGGGTCCAAGAATGCAAGCTGGAGTCTCAATACTTATATCTGACAAATTAAATTTCAAACATAAATTAATCAGAAGAGATAAAGAAGGCCACAACTTAGTAGTAAAGGGAACCCTACAATAGGAAAAAATAACCATAGTAAATATATACTCTCAAAATAATAGTGTTCCCAACTATGTGAATAAATTACTTCATGACATAAAACCACTCATGTACCTCAACACAATAATACTGGAAGACTCCAATACTCCTCTGTCACCAGTAGACAGATCATCAAAAGAAAAAATCAATAAAGAAATCTCCAGCCTAAACAACTCCATAAATCAAACGGACTTAACAGAAATGTATAGACTATTCCACCCCAAATCAGGAGAATACACCTTCTTCTCAGCAGCACATAGATTCTTTTCCAAAATAGATCATATACTGGTTCACAAAGAAAATCTAGCAAATATAAAAAAGTAGATATCATTCCATGTATCCTATCAGACCATAACGCCATGACTCTAGCAATCAACAGCAAAAATCGTAACAGAAAACACACATATTCATGGAGATTGAATAATACTCTGTTAAATGAAGAATAGATCCAAGAAGATATGAGAGCTGAAATAAAAAAATTATTGGAAGAGAATGAAAATGAAGACACAACATATCTAAACCCCTGGGACAGCATGAAAGCATTCCTAAGGAGAAAATTTATAGCACTAAGTGCTCACATTACAAATGAAGAGAGATCCCAAATAAATAAGCTTATGCTCCATCTCAAAGCCCTTCAAAAGGAAGAACAATCTAACCCCAAAGCCATCAGAAGATAGGAAATAATCAAGATCAAAGCTGAAATCAATAAAATTGAGAACAAAAAAAACAATAAAATGAATTGATGAAACAAAGAGCTGGTACTTTGAAAAAATAAATAAAGTACATAGACCTCCTAGCCAATCTCACTAAAAGAGGGAAAGAAATGAAGCAAATCAATAAAATCTGCAATGAAAAAGGAGTGATCACCACTGACCCCATGGAGATCCAACAAATTATAAGATCATATTTTGAAAATCTATACTCCTCCTACCTCCTACCCCCAAATTAGATAATATGGAAGAAATGGACAAATTTCTAGACACATACGACATCCCTAACTTGACACAGGTCAATATTGAATTCCTAAACAACCCAATAACAGCCACTGAAATCCATACAGCAATTAAAAGTATACCAAAGAAAAGCCCAAGACCTGATGGCTTCCCCACTGATTTTTATCACACTATTGAGGAGGAACTAACACCTCTCCTTATTAAGTTAATCCAAGAAATTGAAAAGGAGGGAACTCTCCCAAACACTTTTTATAAAGCAACCATAATTCTGATACCAAAACCCAACAAGGACACATCAAGAAAAGAAAACTACAGACCAATATCCCTGATGAACACAGGGACACAAAAATCCTTAATAAATTTCTAGCAAACTGTATTCAAAAACTTATCAAGAAGATTATTCATCATGATCAAATGGGCTTCATCCCAGGTATGAGGGCTGGTTCAACATTCACAAAACAATTAATGTAATTCATCACTTAAACAGAATTAAGGACAAAACCCATATGATCATCTCAATTGATGCAGAAAAGACCTTTGATAAAATTCAGCACCCTTTTATTCTCAAAACTCTGGAGATTAAAGGAATCTTTTAAAGCTATGTAAAGGCTACATATGCCAAACCCTAGGCTAGTATAACACTAAATGGAGAAAATATGAAAGCATTTCCACTAAACTGGGAAACAAGACAAGGCTGTCTGCTCTCACCACTTTTATGCAACATTGTTCTTGAGACCCTAGCTGGAGCAATAAGGTAAGAGAAGGAAATCAAAGGGATAATAATAGGAAGAGAGGAAGTCAAACTCTCCCTTTTTGCTGATGATATTATCCTGTATCTGGAAGATTCAAAAAACTCCACCAGAAAACTACTTGAACTTATAAACAGATTTAGCAAAGTGGAAGGTTGTAAGATCAATACCCAAAAATCAATAGCTTTCCTATACACTAACAATAGGGCAGAAGAAGAAATCGGGAAATCAGTCCCATTCACAATATCCTTGAAAATAATGAAATACTTGGAAATTAATCTAATAAGGGAAGTCAAAGACCTCTGCAATGAAAATTATTGGATATTGAAGAATGAAATCCAAGATGACCTGAGAAGATGGAAAGATGTTCCATGCTCTTGGTTATACAGAATTAATATTAATCAAAATGGCCATTCTGCCAAAAGCTCTATATAGAGTCAATGCAATCCCCATCAAGATACCAACATCATTCTATACAAATATAGAAAAAGCAATTCTCAAATTCATTTGGAACAATAAGAAACCCAGAATAGCCAAAACATTATTAAGCAAGAAAGATGAAATAGGTGGTTTTGCTATACCGGATCTAAAACTATACTATAGAGCTGTAGTAACAAAGACAGCATGGTACCGGTATCAAGATAGGAATGAAGACCAATGGAATAGAATAGAAGACCTTGAAACAAACTCACAAATCTTTAGGCCTCTGATTTTTGACAAAGGGGGACAAAATATAACATGGAGGAGAGACAGCCTAGTCAACAAATGGTGGGGGACAAACTGGACAGTCACTTGCACAAAATTGAAATTAGACCTTGATCTTTCACCTTGCACAAAAATCAAATCAAAATGGATCAAGGAACTAGGAATTAAAACAGCTACCTTGCAACTGATGGAAGGTAAATTATGACGAACACTCCAGCATTTGGGAGTAGGTAAAAACTCTCAACATGTCTCCTAAAGTGAAGGCAGTAAAGTAAAAAATCAGTGAGTGGGATGTCATAAAGCTAAAAAGCTTTCACACTGCCAAGAAAATGATCAAAATTGTCAAGAGACTTCCTATAGAACGGGAGAGAGTCATGGCCTGTGATACTTCTGACAGGTGACTCATATCCAGAATCTACAAAATCCTCAAAAATCTCAACCTCAAAAACACTAACAACCCAATCAATAAATAGGCCAAAGAGCTAAATAGAAACTTCTCAACAGAGGACATTGAACAAGCCAATGAATATATGAGAAAGTGTTCTAAATCACTAGTAATCAGAGAAATGCAAATGAAAACTACACTAAGATTTCACCTCATGCCAGTCAGATTGGCAAAAATGAAGAAAATAAACAACAATAGATGCTGGAGGTGTTGAGGATAGATAGGAACATTAGCACACTGTTGATGGGACTGCAGACTAGTACAGCCCCTCTGGAACACAGTGTGGAGAATCCCCCCAAAATTAGGGATGAACCCACCATATGATCCAGCTATCCCTCTCCTGGGTATTTTTGCAGGGGATTTAGAATCAGCACATTACAGTGACACAGTAAAATTTATGTTCATAGTAGCTCAATTTACAATAGCTAAATTATGGAAACAACCCAGATGCCCCTCACTGGATGAATGGATCCAAAAACTGTGGTACATATATATACCATGAAGTTCTACTCAGCAATTAGAAAAAATTATATTGCAACCTTTGAAGGTAAATGGATGGAAATGGAAGAAATCATGCTGAGTGTAGTTAGCCTAACCCAGAGAGTCAAGGGTCAAATGTCTTCACTCATCTGTGGAGCCTGGAGTTAGACTCTGACCAGTGTGAAAGGTGGTCAACTCTCATGTATTAGACCCAGCAAAAGTGTAGTAACACATAACCTAGGTCAATCATAAAGATGTATCGTGAACGAGGTAGGAGGGGGCAGGGGAGGAGGAAGGGTGAGAGATTAGGGTGTGCTCTAGGGAGTAAATCTAATTTTAAGAATATATACATATCATATTGTTTCATAAGAAGCATTTTTGATTGTATAATAATTACATTTCTTAATAAAAAATTAAAAAACATAATGAAAACAAAAAATTTAAAAAATAGAACCTGATACATTCATCCAAGAAGTATATAGGATACCCAACAGGCCTAATCAAAAGAGATACTCACCAAGACACAACATATTCAAAATGTATAACAGGGAAATCAAAGAAAGAATATTAAAAATTGCAAGAGAGAAACACCAAATCACAATCAGAGGCAAACCAGTAAGGATCTTTCTGACTTTTCAACCCAGACCGTAGAAGCAAGAAGATCCTAGAAGTAAATATTTCAATCTCTGAATGACCACATCCTGCAGCTGAGAATACTATACCCAGCAAAATTCAGCTTCAAATTTGAAGGGGAAATAAGAATATTTCATGATAACATGAAACTTGCCACATTCATGAACAGAAAACCAGAATTACAAAGAATTCTCAAAGCTAACCTCCAGATAGATGATTAAGCAAACAATTCTCAAAACCCACAGAGGAAATTCAATAAAAGTACACACTATCAAAAAGACAACCAAGCAAGCACAGAACTCACTAATAAACCATGATGACTATGAACTACAACCACATAACTATCCTAACACTGAATGTAAATGTTCTCAATGCACCAATCAAAAGACACAGAATAGGTCCAGAGAAGCCCCTGCCTGTGTGGAGCAGAGGAGGATCTTCCCCACCTGGAGAAGCCCCTGCCTACCAAACACCCCAGGTGCAGGTCCAGGGCTCTTTTGGTCCCAGCAAGCTCATGCTCAGGACACCACCAGGAGGACCCATATCTGGATGAGCCCTCACCAGGGACCCACTGGAGGAGGATCCTCCCCACCTGGAGCATCTCCCACCTACCCAGTGCCCCATGTGCCCATCTGGGACTCCTTTGGTCTCCACCAGCAGGCACTGAGGATACCACCAGGAGGACTCCCAAATGGAGCAGCCCCTGCCAGGGACCAATCAGAGGAGGATCCACCCTGCCCAGAACATCCCCCACCAACCCAATTCCCTGTGTGCAGGTACAGGCCTCTTTTGGTCCTGGTTGGCAGGTGCTCAGGTTACCACCGGTAAGATCCCAGTCCAGAGCAGCCCCTGCCTACCTGATGCCCCATGTGTCAATCTCGGCTTCTTTTGTTCCCCAATGACAGGCACTCAGAACACCTCTGGGTAGGTCCCCCATGTAGAGCAGCCACTGCTCAGCTGAATGACCAGTCCAGGCCTCCTCTGGTCTGGAACCCAGCACATGCCCAGGATCAATCGGAGAAGCATCCCTTCCAGGACCAGCCCCCGACCCAGGACTCTTCTGGTTCTGGCCTGGCAGGCACCCAGGAAAGCCTAAGTTGAGATCTGCAATCTTGAGTCTGGATCCAAAAGGTGGAGCACAACAAGAACCCAGGCAGAAGCAGCATCAGGAAGATTCATCAAGGGGTGGTGGCTGATCTATCCCTTTTATTTGCAAGGAAAAATCACCTGGAGAACTGCCTACCTTCCCCGCAGGGAATCTCATTTCAGAGATCCAGAAAAATGTCTTCAAAAGTAAAGAATCAAACTAGGAAAGGATCACCTCAAACCCACAACTCCCCTTAAAAGGATGACATGGATAGGGACCAGATGATAACCTTGAAAAAAAACCCATCAATGATCTGAGTACTAAAAGGAATGATGAACTAAAAGAGGATATAATGAAGGGACTATGTGAGAAACCTGAAGAGTTGAAAAACTATTAATAAAGAAACATACATACTCAAAAAGGAAATAATAGAGCGAAAATCTGCAGCCAATGACATGAGAGGAACCATGGAATAATTTAATAATATTCTACCTTCTACAGAAAACAGAACCTCAGCTTTTGAAGAAAAAACTGACAATGAGGACAGGCTGAGTAAGCTTGAGTGCACGGATGACAAAAAAGAAAGAAAAAAACTCTCAGAACATGAACATAATTTTCAAAATATCTGGGATGAAATTACAAGAAACAGTAAGAGTAATTGGGATTCAGGAAGAAATCAAAACACAAACAAATGGGATAAGGAACATTCTCAATGAAATAGTTTTTAAAAATTTCCCATATAAAAATAAGAATCAGATATGCTCATTCAGGAGGCTTATAGCATGCCAAATAGGACTAATCAAATGAGAACCTCATCAAGACACACTATATTCAAAATGTACAACAGGGGGTATCAAGGAAAGACGTTAAAATCTGCAAGGAAGAAACACCAAATCACATTCAGAGGCAAACCAAGAAGAGTCACATCTGATTTTTCAGCTCAGATCCTGGAAGCAAGAAGATCATGGAAGGATCTTTCAAGGTCTGAATGAATGCAACATGCAGACAAGAATATTATACCCAGCAAAACTAAATTTTAAATTTGAGGAGAAAATAAGAATTTTTCATGAGAAGATCAAACTTGCAGCATTTGTAAAAAGAAAACCAGCATTACAAAGAACACTCAAAAATAAAGCTCCAGATAGAAGAACAAGCAAGCTTTCCTCAACACCCACAGACAGAGGAAATTGATACATACTATCAATAGACAACCAAGACAACACAGAACTTACTAATAAAATACAATGACTGTGAACTGAAACCACATAGCTATTCTAACACTGAATGTGAATGGTCTCAACTAATCAATCAAAATACACATACTAGCAGATTGGATCGAAAAACAAAACCCAACAATATGCTCCTTACAGGAAATCCACCTTACAGCCAATGACATCCACAGATTGAAGATGAAAGGTTAGAAAAAAATCTACCAGGTGTACGGCCCAAGAAAGCAACCTGGAGTTGCAATTCTTATATCTGACACAGTGAATTTCAAACAAATTAATCAGAAGAGATAAAAAAAGGCCACTACATCCTAGTAAAGGGAAAAATACAACAGGAAGATAACCATAGTAAATATATACTGCTCAAACACCAATGTCCCTCAACTATGTGGAAAAAATACTCCAAGACATAAAAATACTTGTGGACCTCAATACGATAGTTCTGGGAGATTTTAATACTACTCTATCACCAATAGATAGATTGTCAAAGCGAAAAAACAATAAAGACATCTCCAGTCTAAACAATACCATAAATCAAGCAGACTTAACAGACATCAACAGAATATCCCACCCCAAATTGGCAGAATATACCTTCTTCTCAGCAGCACATGGATCCTTCTCCAAACTAAATCATATTCTAGTTCACAAAGGAAATCTCAACAAATATTTAAAAAGTAGATAATATCCTGTGTAACCTATGAGACCATGATGACATTATACTAACAATTAACAGCAAAAATCATCACAGAAAACACACAAACACATGGAGATTGAATAATCTTTTAAATGAAGAATGGACCCAAGAAAATATGAGAACAGTAATTAAAGAATTCTTGGAAGGGAATGAGAATGAACACAACGTATTGAATGCTCTGGGACAGCATGAAAGCATTCGTAAGAGGAAAATTTACAGCACTGAGTGTCTATATTAGACATCAGGAGAGATCCCAAACAAAAAAGCTTATGCTCCCCCTCAAATCTCTACAAAAGGAAGAACAATCTAATCCCAAAGCCAGCAGAAGATAGGAAATAATCAAGATCAAAGCTGAAATTAATTAAATTGAGAACAAAAAAAATAATAAAAAGAATCAACAACAAAAAAAGAGCTGGTTCTTCAAAAAAATAAATAAAATTAACAGACTCCTAGCTCATTTGACTAAAAGAAGGAGACAATCAATCAAACCAAATCAAGAAAATCACCAATGAAAATGGGGTGATCACCAATGACCCCATTGAAAACAAACAGATTATCAGAACATATTTTGAAAACTAGACTACTATAAATCACATAATATGGAAGACATGGAAAAATTTCTAGACACATATAACATTCCCAAATTGACACAAGATTAAATTAAAATTGTAAACATCCCAATTACAGGCACCAAAATCCAAATGGCAATTAAAAGTCTCCCAAAGAAGAAAAGCCCAGGACCTGATGGATTCTCTGCAGAGTTTTGACACAACTTTTTTTTTTATTAGATGCACATGTAGTTACAATTGAGGGGGAAACATTATCAAACATTCAAGAACAAATGTATATATACTTAGTTATCCAGGGCTAATGCCATGTCATGGATGACCAGCTTGGGTTCCCCATGTGGTTGTTTCCCCCAGAAGAACCCCTGAGTTAAATGGATATCTTGTGGAGGTCAGAGATCTCCTTATGAGATGATTCCCCCATATTCTCACCCTCCAGTCTCCTAGATATTCTTCCTAAGCCCTACCCCCACCCTGTCCCCCACCCTACACCTCCAGGTATCCTAGAGAGTCATCCCCCTATTGTGTTAAGAATCATAAAATTTGAAGTTATTATTAGCTTAGCAATCTAACATACTGCTTCCCGATGTATTCTAGCTTCCACAGATGACAGAAACCATTTGGCCCTTGAGTCTCTGAGATTGGGATACTTCATTTAGCATAATTCTTTCCATCTCCATCCATTTGATTTCAAAAGCCATAATATCAACTTCTCTAATGGCCGAGTAGTATTCCATTGTATATATGTACCAAAGTTTTGTATTCTAATTCTTTTGGGAAAATACCCAGGAGTGGGATACCTGGGTCATAAGGTGGTTCCATCCCTAATTTTTTGAGGATTCTCCACACTGCTTTCCATAGTGGCTGAAACAGTTTGTAGTCTCACCAGCAGGGTGACAGTGTTCCTCTTCTCCCACAGCCCTTCTAGAATCTGTTGTTCGAATTTTTCATTTTTGCCACACTAACAGGAATGAGGTGGTATCTCATTGAAGTTTTGATTTGCATTTCCCTTATAGCTAATGATGTAGAGCATTTTCTCATGTATTTATGGGCTTTCTGGACTTCCTCTGGTGAGAAGTTTCTTTTTAAATCCATAGCCCATTTGTTGATTGGATTATTTGTGATTTTGGTGTTTAGTTTATTTAGTTCTTTGTATATTCTGGATATTAGCCCGCTGTCCAAGGTGTAGCAGGCAAAGGTTTTCTCCCATTCTGTAGGTTCTCTCTTGATGCTCTTGACTAGCTTTAGCTGTGCAAAAGCTTTTTAGTTTAATTGCATCCCATTCATTTATTCTTGACTTTACTACTTGAGCCATGGGAGTTTTGTTAAGGAAGGCACCGCCAACTCCTATGTCCTGTAGTGTTGGCACTACTTCTTTTTTTTGTTGTTGTTGTTACTTTTTTTTTAAGTTTATTAGAAGTATATAGCGATACAGGATACAGATGAGGGGGAAACATTGTCAAAACAGTAGCAATCAATGTGTATAAACTTTGTTATCCAGGGGTAATGCCAACGCATAGATAAACTACTATGGGTTTCATCTGTTGCAGTTTCCCCCAAAAGAACTCAAGTGTTAAATGGGTCTAATGGAGGAATGACTTCGGCTTCTGGGATGGTTCCCCCATCTTCCCAAT
>PVKS010010868.1:0-58606 GCA_004027875.1 Aplodontia rufa
AACCCCGATGTCCCTCACTGGAAGAATGGATCCAAAAACTGTGGTACATTTATACCATGGAATATTACACAGCAATTAGAAACAATGATATTGCAGCCTTCGAAGGTAAATGGATGGCTATGGAAGAGATCATGATGAGTAAAATCAGCTTAAACCAGAGATCTAAGGGTCAATTGTCTCCAGTCATCTGTGGAGGTGGGGACTAGACCCTGGACAATGAGAAAGTTGGTCTAGTAGCATGAGTTAAATCCAGATAAGATGTAATGCTTTACAATCTAATACTTTTTTTTAGAGTTATAGTGGGAAGGGGAAGGGAGGGATAAGGGTGGGTAATTGGGGGGGGGCACTCCTGGGGATAAATGCAATGTCCAGAATATATACACATTTTATATTATTTTGTTAAAATCTTGTAAGGTTGCTCAAAAAAAATTTGCTTTGGAATTGCGGAGCTGAAAGTGATATAAGAAGTATTTTTCAGAGGGGATTAAAGATGATATGATGTCACCAGGCTCCTGGTGAGAAATATGTGTAGGAGCTCAGGTTCCTGGCCTGCCACCTGGGAGTGTTCTGGCCTTGTCTCCCAGCTCTTGATCATTATTAACCAAACATACCCCAGGACAACCTTACCTTTTCCTGGACTTATCCAAAAAACATGAAAAGCACTTTTATAGTAACCCAGCTCATATAGCCTCTAAGACTGACGGAAATCTAAAGAAAAATCCCCAATTCATCCATCGGAAGGGCTTCCTTTCGGCCCAGTTATTTTGCATTGGAGCGATGGCTTTGCAAAGAAGCCCAGCCTGAGGGGAGATGTGCTTGACTGTGAGATGGAAACCACCCTTGCGTTGGGGTTCTCCAGGGGAGCTGAACTTCTAGGATGCAAACATGTGGAAAAAGTTTCACTCTGAGGAATTGGCAGATGTAGTCGCGGAGGCTGGCAAGTCCCCAGCACGGCAGGGTGAGCGGCCACGCTGGAATTCTGGGAATGTCGCTGGTGTACTGCAGGCTGGAGACCCAGGAGCTGATGCATCAGCCCAAGTGCAAGGGCAGGAAAAAGGAGACGTCCCAGGTTGAAGGCGTAAGGCCTCCAACGATTGGGTGGTGCCCACTGCAAGAGAGGGTCATCTGCTTCATGCAGACCAGCAGCTCAGATGTGGACCTCACAGGCACCTGGTGTCCCAGTCAAGTTGACACACAAAGTTAACTGTCACGGTGCTCAAGTATGGACCACACCGGGAGTCTCTCTTAGTTTGAACATATGCTAAACAAGACTTTGAAAAGTACTAACACTTTTGGTCTGAATTTATGCTAATTAAGGTTTGCAAACATACTAATGCTATTGATTTTTTTTTTTAAGTTGGAGAGAGAGAGAATCAATTTTGTTCAGTTTTTCACGTGGCTTTCCTTGCTCTGACACTTCATTGTGTATGTATGTGCAGCTGGGGTTCCAACCCGTGTCTTCATGCATGCCAGGCAAGTGCAGTAAGCGCTGAGCAACCGCATCAGCCCGACTCATCAGTTCTTGAATCCCAGCTTCCATTGAGGTGTGCCCCACTTCTGTTTTCTGGCAGCAGGTCAGGAAGCAAGAGGTCGAGGTCACTGCAGGTTCTGGGCTGCAGGGCTGCATGGAGTGGGCTTCTACAATGGCATCCACACTGTGTGCAGGCTGGGCTGGTGCCGGGTGACAGGTTGGCTCACTCTGGCTCACCCTGGCTCTGGCTTGGCAGGCCCGCCTGCATGGTGGGCATCCAGCCACGGCTGTGCTTCTGCCCACACTCAACCAACTGTGGCCACCACTCTGCTGCTCCACCACTCCACTGCTGCTTCTTGGCAGGGACCAGCAGGCTGGCTGCACGGCTTGGCACTGGGGAGCCACTTCACAGGGAAGCAGTAACACAGGCCATGCCCTCACTGCCAGAGTCTCTTCTTTGACCTCCTCTTCAGTTCTTCCACCTTGGTGGTCCCTGGCCTCTGTATTCAGGCGGGTGGAGCTGTCACCTAACTGCTGTTCAGTGATTAGCCGCTAATCGAGATACCGGCTGATGACAGATTCATGGGGAAGGGCATTTTCAATTAATTAGGAGGATCTGGAAGGATGCAGACCCACCGAGACTCAAAAGAAGGGAATTTCTGGTTTCTTGCCAAGTGCATGTGTGCAAAGCTCCCACGCAGGACACTTGCCTAGGGCTTGGAGAGCTCAGGGTAGAGTAAGCTGTCTGTGACCATGGCAACCCCCAAAGAATCTTTGATTAGCAGGTAGACTGATAAGGAAATGGACAAATTATATTCTAGCTTGGTGACTGAGGTCCCAAGGGTATTGATGAACAGCTGGACTTTATTTTTTTTTAAAGCATCAATTCTAAGACAATTTATTTTATTTTATTTTTTATTTGTTGAGGCACACAATGCCTTTATTTTATTTATTGATTTTTATGTGGTGCTGAGGCTTGAACCCAGTGCCACCCAAGGGCCAGACAAGCGCTGTACCACTGAGCTACAACCCCAGCCCCAAAGAACTGGTCTTAAAGGTCTTAAAGAAATTTTTTGGGTGAAGAATTGGAGAAATAGTTGGTCAAATATTGATCTGGTGTTTTAAAATGATGCATGGTTATATGCTAAATGGGAAACATTTTGGATATATTTGGTTAAGTGAAACATGTTATTGAAAATAATTTTACTTGTTTTCTTTTTGTTTTTTAACCCAGCTACTAGAAAATGAAAAAATTATGTATGTAAATCTCCTCATATTTCTATTAGACAACTCTACTCTATAAAGAAAAATAACACTCGCTCTGACCTCCTGCAACTCGTTTTGGTCTACATCAATTCAAGATGCTAAAGTTGCTTCTGCCTATTGCAGAGTCCATTGGATTCAAGAATCCAGGATCTTTTACTCCTTCCTTTAATTTCTAGCTTGAAGCATGCATCCCTTATAAAATTCATCTTTGTATTTTAATTTTTTCATTTTACTTTGTATTTTTCAAATTGGTAAGTTCATTGATATTGAAGCTTCTCTTCTTCCCTTGTCACTTGCCATAACCTCTTGCTTTCCCTGTTGCAGTTTTTCTCCATGACATTTCTCAGGCTTTCTTTTGAAATAAAAAACCTGCCTTCCCAGGGAAGAGGAAATTCTGTGTGTCAAAAAAGACAAATGTTGAACTTTTCTTCAAGGATGCATTGTCTTGCCCACCAGCAGACCCAGTATTGACCTTGAACTAGGAACACTGTGTCCACATTAATTCATCTATCTTGCAAGTGTTAATTGAGAATTGGCTGTTTTGTGCTGGAGCAGATATGGAGGTGAATAAGGCACATGTCTGATTCCTTCCTTCAAGAAAACTTATAAGAAATGTTCACATGACTACTTGGGGCCAGGAGGTTATAAAAAGATTGAGTTTGTCCTCTGTATTTACCCTTTGGCTTAATAATTCACAAATACTTATCTATTAAAGAGCAATTTGTACAAATAAACAAAATCAACATATGTCAAAGATTAGAGAGAAAGAGAATTTTTATTTACTTTTTCATCTGGCCTTATTTCCCTAATACTTTGTTGCATATGGGGTGCTGGGGTTTGAACCTGCATCCTTGCACATGCCAGGCAAGCACCATAATCGCTGAGCCACTGCTCCAGCCCTGAACTAGGGTTTTCAAGGGTTGAATTTGTTTTAAATGGGAACCACTCTTCAGGTAACAGTTACAGGCTCCATTCTGAGCAGAATTTTGTGAATGCCCATGTTGGAAGCATCACAAAGACACAGAAATCACCCCGGCAACCCCTGCATCTCCAACTTCTGCTTTTGGGCATCTCTGAAGCTGAGCCTGTGAATAGAGGTCTGTTTGGAAAGGAAACAAGTACTTATAAACTGAGCATTAATTGTGTCACTAACTTTTTCTCCACATTTTTTATTAGTGAATTATAGTTGTACATAACAATGGGATTGGTTGTTACATATTTGTCCATACACACAATATAACAATGTAATTCAGGCAATATCCCTGCCCGACCCTCCCCCACCTCTGGTCCCTTCCCTAGATTCTACTGGTCTCCCTTTGCTTTCTTTGGGGTCACCACCCCCTACCTTTCTTTTCCTTTTTCCTTTTTAGCTTCCATATATATGTGAGAGAAAACATACAACCCTTGACCTTCTTATTTGGCTTATTTTGATTAACAAGATGGTCTTAAATTCCACCCATTTTTCTGCAAATGACATAATTTCATTTTTCCTTATGGCTGAATAAACCCCCATTGTGTACACATACCGTATTTTCTTTATCCATTCATCCATCAGTGGACACCCAGGCTGGTCCCACAGTTTGGCTCTTGTGAACTGTGCTGCTATAAACACGTGTGCATGCATCACTGTAGTAAGATGACTTAAATTCTTCAGGATAAATACTGAGGAGTGGAATAGCTGGGTCATTTGGTGGTTCCATGCCTGGTCTTTTGGGGACCCTCCATACTGATTCCATAGTGGTTGTACTAATTTACATCCCACCAACAGCTGTCTCTGAGCTTTGAGTGAACCCACTGGGGAGGCAATCTCAGGACTGTACAAGAACGAGACTCAGGTGGCATGAAAGGTGTGTTTGCTTCCACAGGGTGCTGAGGACTTCATTTCCTGCTCTTCCCGTGAGGCTCTTCTTCAGCCTAGATGATCCTGGCTCAGCTATGCATTACCAAAAGGCACTTAGATGACTAGAATGGAAGAGAAGGGATTCTATGGACTCTTGCTGTTGTAGAGTCCCTAGATCTGGCTGCTACATTCCCATCCCTGACAGGAAGATCTGAGCCTGGGCTTTTCAAATGTGAGCAGTTTTGAAGAGAAAACTGGAAGCTATATTTTAGTAAATGAATGGATAAGTCAACTGATTTTGTAGATGGTCACTGGCAACTCACGCTACATAAATGATAACAAATAGCATGGGATGAATCTGGGAATGAAAGATTCCAGAATGTTCTTTTTGCATTAGATTTCAATATGGCTTCCTTGGACACAGGTCTGAGGCTAGAGATCTGGAAGTGCTCCAGAAATAACACCAAGTGGGATAAGCATGCACGAAGAGGACAGTCCAGCACTCTGCTGGTCCCTCCCCTTCTTCCTACCATGGCTATAGTTATCTAAAAGAATGACGCTTTAGAGTTGGGTTGTTTAAATGAGGTCACTGCATTGGGCTGCTCTCTTTCTTATGTCTTCCTTAATCAGATTTCTTGCTCTCTCCTCCAATTGCATGCACACTTAAAACAAAAGACCACAAAGTTTATTCCAGCAGAGGAAGCCTGTCTCTGTAGTTAGGAGGCTGTTTTCACAGAGGTAAAATCATGGTTCCCATATGGATATGAAAGTGCACATGTGTTGAAGAATCCCCTTCCTTTATGAGCGGGTGAGGAGATAGGCAGAGGGTGAGGAGATAGGCAGAGGCGGCTGTCAGCCCAGCCAAGGATCTGGAGACGCAGCTGTGGATAGAAAGGGCAGGGACTTCCCACAGGTGGGGAAGGGAGGTCAGGTGCCCTGCAGGAGCTGCTCAGATAAGTTTCTCTGTTGCCTCTCTTATCTGGAATGGTGAGACAGCTGCCATGGATTTGGAGTCACATATCCCGGAGAGGAGGGCTCTCCCAGACTCTGCAGTGCTGTTCTCCTCACCATCATTTCCCTCTTACACTCTCCTCCTCTGAAGCCTCAGCTCTGTTTTGCTCAGCTCTGAGCCCCTCTGCTCTTTGTCTGCCACCTCCCCCAGGGAACTTCTGGAACTACCCAGGACCTGGGTCAAGGGCTGGCCCTGCCCCGGCAACTCTGTTATCCAAAGAAGCAGAGAGCTGGTGTTCTTTAGAGACTGCTTCTACCAGTTTTTTGTTTGTTTATGTTTTAGGACTGGAACTGAGGGACACTTAATCATTGAGCCGTATCCCCAGTCCTTTTTGTTCTGAGACAGGCCTCATAAAGTTGCTTAGGCCTCACTAAGTTGTTGAGGCTGACTTTGAATTTGCAGTCCTCCTGCCTCAGCCTCTCCATTTGCTGGGATTACAGGTGCACCACCATGCCCAGCTTCTGCCAGTCACTTTATCACATCCTATCCCTGGAAGGAACAGAACTGGAATTACTAATAGCGTATACATTAAGGGCATTGAGAGTGTCTAGGAGAGGTCTGAGGTATCCCAGGGCAGTGTGCTGGGGGTTTCTAGAGCCGTGCTGGGCCTGTTTCTTCAGAGAAGTAGTAAAAATACTTGTCACCAACTGGTAGCTTACTAAGAGACAAGAATTGGGGCTGGATAGGTGACTCAGTGTTAGAACGCTTATCTGGCATGTGCTGGGAACCTGCTATGAATCCCAGAATCACATACACCACTGTGTGCTGGAAAAACAAAAACCAGATGAAAAGATAAAATAAAATTGACTCTTTCTTAAAAAAAAAAAAAGAAGAAAAGAATTGCAGGTACCTTGAATATCAGTTAATCCTTGCATTGCAGGAAGCTGGGGAATAGTGCCCAAGGTTTCACAGATAAGGAAACAAGGCGTTGTGACTTGCCCGAGAGCACACAGCTGCCAGGGAAACTTCTCTGCTCATATCAGCATCTACCAGTGTGCAAAAAACACAACAAAAGCAAACTAAACCCAGCGCTGGTTCAGATAGTCAAGCAGGTTGTTCCCCCGCCCTCCTCCACCCTTAATGCAGTGGTGGGAGCCCCTCCCCACCCCATGGAGGACGGTGCTGGGAATCTTCTCGCTCCTTTTTGGCGGGGGCCATAGCTTGCTGGAAAGTGCCCCCTCGGGAATGACTTTGGGATTTCCCATGAGGAGGAAGAGCGGCAGGCTTCTCATGGATCCAAGAGAGGAAAACATGTGGAAGAAAGCAAACTCTGTTGACTGCAGTTCATTCATTTAAACCTTGTGTCTAAAGACAGAATTCCAGCAGCTTCAGCGAGGCAGTGTAATTGGCCATTGTTTGTGATTCCTGAGAACAGAGACTGCCGGGGCCTGTGAGAACAGTGGCATTTCTGCAGGCAGCTGGGTCAGGGAAGAGGTCGCAGAACCATACAGCTGCTGGACAGAGGGTCATCTCACAGTGGAGCCTTCTTTGGGGGGTTAAAGCAGAGGGACTTTATTGTTTGGGGTTTGGTATTATTTGTCTCTGAAGGCTACTTTTTAAACTTGGGTTTGCTTTGGTGAACTTTACCATGAATGACTTCTTGGATTTGATCTCTTGGGGCTAGCATAGCTGCTCAGTCCAATCAGTGGGCTTCTGTGCATTTATTTTTTTTAACACTGGCAAAGTGTTTTAACAGATTTAGGCACATGGTAAGCACTCGCAAATGCTAGTCATTGCTATTACTACTATTTTTTTTTTTAAGAGAGAGGGACAGTTATATATAGAGAGACAGAGAGAATCAATTTTTATTGAATTTTTCACATGGTTTTCATTCCTCTGACACTTAGTTGTATACATGGTACTGGGGTTTGAACCCATGTACTTGCACATGCTGGGCAATTACTGTAACCACTGAGCCACTGCTCCAGCTCCTTATTGTTTGTTTTGAAGTAATATTGCCTTCTTTTTTTTTTTTTTTTTTTTAAAGAAAGAGAGGGAGAGAGAAAGCAAGAATCAATTTTATTCATTTTTCCATCTGGCCTTTGTTTCTCTGACACTCAGTTGTGTATGTGGTGCTGGGGTTTGAAGCAGGTCCTCGTGCATGCCAGGCAAGTGCTGTAACCTCTGAGCTACGGCTCCAGCCCATTTTGAAGCAATATTACCTTTTAACTTTATTTTTGAGATGGCTCTCTGTGTTGCGCAGGCTGGTCTCAAACTTCTGGGCTCAAGGGATCCTCCTGCCTCAGCCTCCTGAGTAGCAGGGACCACAGGCTCAACCACCACGCCCAGCTCAACCTTTGACATCTTGAGGTGTTCTAAGAGTGCTAGTTTGTTGCAGGGATGCCAGGATTCTTTCTCCCTTTTGGAAGGCCCACCTCTTACCTGGGGGACCTCGACTCTCTCTCTATTGAGGTTGATGGGTTTCCAGGCGCACCCTAGGCACGGCAGCTCTGGAGAGGTCACTGCTCAGCCCTGGGCACAAAGCCCGGGTTCCCCCACAGGGAAGAGGCAGCCTAGTAAGTGGGTGGCAGCAGTGTACCCTGGGAACAGGCAGGGCTTTAAGTCTGGCTTCTCTCTTGGCTGTAGCAGACTAAGGGGCACTCTGCCACATCAGGAGAATGAAGACAGACAAGGACCCCTGAGGCTCACACATGTTAGCTTCCCTAAGATGTCAATTTCATCTTTGTTAAAATATCAACCGTTTCTTGCTAGCTCCGCTTTACCTTAATTTTAACCCGGCAGGGGTTTTTCTGTCCTGCTGCTCAGAGGTGAGAGCGCTGGGACCCCAGGAGTTAGTCCCTGGGGCATGTCTAAGAGGCGGGGTCTTGAGCCAGCTGCAACCTAAATAGGTGCCTGAAACCTATTGTTGGCCCTGGGATAGGGCAGGAAGAGCCACTGTGGCTGAAAGGCATTAGCGGGAGACCCCAGCTGCAGTGCTTATTTGGGGCTGCAGGAGGGCAGGGAGGTGGCTACCGGGCAGGGAGGTGGCTGCCGGGCAGGGAGGTGGCTGCCAGGCAGGGAGAGACTGCAGGGGTTAAGGTCTATACCTGATGGGAAAAGCAGGGAGGGGTAGCAGGGGTGGGGAGAATACTGGGGGAGGGATTCATGGAGGGGACTCAGAGGGACACTTCTTTCTCCTTAGGGTGATGGGCTTCGAGTCTCAGGGTTAGCAGTGAGCCTTCTGCTTAGGATGACAGGGTCCAGGGTAAGTCCCACAGATGAGGCTGTGGAGAATAGAAGGGGAAGGCTGCTCTGAAGGAGGCCAGGGAATTGTGAGGTGTGGGAGCCCAGGGAATTGTGAGGTGTGGGAGCATGCCCAAAGGGCCCTGAGCTGGGATTTCCTGCGTGTCCTGTTGAAATTCCTCCTGGTTCTATCTTGGTGCTTGCAGCTGAGGCCTGGTGGGCAGTGGAGTCTCAGCACCTACACAGTCTGCCTCCTGTGGCCTCAGAGTGGGTCTCAGCTGCTCCTGGTGCTGAGTCGCTGTGGGCTCCCTGCTTTCCCCCCACCAGTGTCCAGAAACTGGATGTGTGGGTGGGAGAAGTATCTATGTTCTGCTCTGGCTTTCTGCCTCTGAGCAGAGGGGACATTGGGCCAGGTGACTACCCATGGCATCTCTGGGCAAAGCCAGGTGACACCTGCCTGGCTGTGTCATGGTAACACTGTGCTTGACAGGGGATCAGGCAGGGGCCTGTTGCCTGCTCCCTAATTCAGGTCCCCTGAATGGCTAGGGCAGAGGTGGCAACCCCCTGAAGTCTCCTGTCCAGCCCTGGGATGGGGTGCTTTTGCATTTTGGGCTAGGCCAGGCCTGCTGAGCATCCAGAGAGGCCACCACGGGCTCCTGTGGAGCAGTGTCAGCGGCTGGGGAGATGGACCTGGGGAAAGGTGAAGGGCAGAGTCTGGGGGCTGGGCCTGTGGTCTTGAGGTAGAGAGTGTGGGCAGGGGACGGTGTGGCCAAGGCTGCAGGCAGCTCCACAGACTTGACAGACTCTGGTGATTGTGGAGCTGCTGGGCTCCACTGGCAGGTGGAGAGCAGCATGTGTCAGGGGACACATCAGAGGAGCGTGCACTGTCTGAGCAGGATGGGGTCAGAACACCCTCCTCGGGGACCTGAGGTCATAGCTCCTGCAGAAGTTGATGGAATGGCAACTTCCAGGCAGTACTTCCACGTGGCACTTCAGTGGGACATTTTTTTTTTGGTGCAGCCCAGTTCACCCTGGTGGCGGCTGGTGCTGGCCTGATGGGAGCGGGGTAGTCACTGTGAGTCCTCAGCAAGTCCCTTCCCCAAGGGAGGACAGGCTTCCTGCCCAGCAAAACTGTCAGTCTCCCAGTGTTGACATTTTTAACAGGTTGGATTAATTTGTGGAGGACTTACACCCATGGTCCCAAAGTGTACCTGTGGGATAATTGCAGTGCCCTCTGCCCCCATTTTTGAGCTGGAGTCACAGAGGGCAGTTAGTTTCTCCAGCTCGGTCTGTCCAGGGACAGCTGCTGCAGGAATCCACGTTTCTAAGTAACCTTGTCACATGAGCCTGGGTCTGCTATGTTTTCCTCCTCTTCAGTTGTCCCAGAACATGGTTGTCTTCTTGAGCAGATAAATATTTCCCCCAAATCAATCACACAATACAGTTCAGGCGCCAAGGCAAGCAACTTTGATTCACAGCCAGTTCGGCCGTCTGCTGCGCTCTCCGCCGGTTTTGTGTTTTTAAGATGATTCACATTAACTCATTTTTCTTTCCCATATGTCCTAGACTTGTATTTTACAACACCAGACGGGGATACTAATTAAACTTCAGAGTTCTCTCCAGCAGGGCTTCAGCTGAGATTCTAATGATGGTCCTGGCAGTGATCAATGTATCTGCTACGCTTGCGATGATTTAAAGTCAATGCCATGGTTACTGCATGTTATAAAAGCGAATGAGCTCTGTAAATTGAATTTAGAGGAGTGATAACTTGATCACCCAGAAATATATTACCGAAGCTTCTTGTATTTTTAACAAAGCCCAGGGCATGCTTCTAGCAAGAACTGTGATGTAGTCAGGAACATTTTATTTTTCAATGAGGTAAATAATAGGTGACATCTGTCCACTGGTGGCCCAGAAATACCATCCACCAGCAGAAGTGTTGCTCTGGCTCCACATGACACTAGTTAAAAATAATTATTTCACATCTGATGTGTTCGATTCGGTCCATGATCAGAAGTGGAGCCATTAGCGAAGTCCTGTTCAGGCCAGTGCCAGGTGGGGAGCAGTTTCCTACAGCTGTGAATGGATCAGGGAGGCACCATCTTCCCTTCTGCCTCCTTGGAGGGCTCAGTGTGTGTTAACCTGCAAAATGGGAGGGACACAGCAGGCCTGTCTGTCCTGTCCTTCGGTTCTGTGATACAAGGGTGATTTGCAGTCTGTGTCAAACTCCTCCTTCACCTTGCCTCTGCTCAGGTAGTACTTGGTTGATTGAGAGGTCGCATGAGCTGCTGCATCTCATATTGTGCACCCACAAACCCACCCTTTGTAATTTGCACTCTTCTATTTAATTGTGCCCCCTGCAATGGGAAACAGGACTGTGTTCTCTCGTGGTCTCCCTCCTACCTCCTCCCCTTCCCTCCATCCTGTGGGTCCTGTTTCTCTGGAAAACCCTGGTTGATACATCCTATAAAACTTACTAGTTGGTTGGAGTCTGTTGTGCTAGAGTTTGGTCTTTAACTTGGGAACGTGGTCTCTGAAGCTGCATGGTGCATCTTCTCCCTCCTGCCCACCTTCAGATGCCTTGACCCTCTCTGGAGCCCTCAGGCTTCTTCCCTCCTCAGGCCTGTACACCGGCCATTACCGTGGTCCAGGGCAAGTCTCGCTTTCACCTGGGCCAGGATTGCTTCTTCCCTTGAGTCTCGGCCACACTGTCTTCTGCAGAGAAGTCCCCTTCCCTGCCTGTCATGCTGTCACATCACCCTATTCCCATGGCCTGTCTAGAAGCTGTCTGAGCTTCTCCTGCATATTATTGATTGACATGCTTCTGGGTCTTTCTCCTCCCACTGAAATATCGGTCTCATGTGAGCAGGGATGTGTCTATCTTGTTGCATCCCCAGGTGGTATAGAATGATGCCAACCACACAGCACAGGTTCTGTAAACATTTATTAAATGAATCAATTCCATAGTCTGAATTGCCCTTTAAAATCCATGTGGTAAGGTTATTACTGAAATAACCCGTTATGGAAGACAATCATATTTATGTTTAGGTATATGTATTTATCCTCAATGATTCTTACTAGTGCAATGTGAAGTATTTCTTTTCTTTCTTTGTCTTAGAAGTAAGTGCCTCTTCCTGGCTGCAAGACTCTTAGGGACAAACTTGTCTTTACCTTCTCTGCAAGTCTTGTGACGTTAAAGATCGCCCTCTCCCATTTTAGTTCTTTACTTCCTGGACTTGAGATTTTCTCTCTCGGCTTTCCATTTGGGAGCACAAAGTAAGTTCATCACTCAGGTGTCATCCTGCCATGTTTTTGTTTAAATCACACCATTTTGAATTCACAGTTTTAGAGGAAATGGCTAACTCTTTCCTGCTTGAGGTCAGCTGACTTTTAAAAGGTTTCATCCTTTGATGAAGACTTGGCCTAAGAGTTTACTTGCTGTCTCAAGAGACTGACTCACTTCTTACTCACCCGGAGGAGGACTGAAGGAGAGGGAAAGATCATGCACATGGGATCAGAAAGGAAACTTCCATTTTTTCCCCCTGGTAAAATTGTTTTGAGCCCTGGACTTCTGCAGCATGTTGGGTGTGTTTGTGGGCAGAAGGGAATTTTTGTAGAGAGGAATCTTCAGGTGCAGGGATTTTTTAGACTGCATTTCATTGAACTTGTGTTTTTCAGAGTGATCAGGGAAGAGGAGCATGTGCTAAGGTTACTCATCTAGACTCTTCTATGGGAGACCAGTTTTCACACACAGGCTTATTTGGACAATGTAAACCAAGTCTCAGAAAAAAAAAAAGTGCAATTATCTTCTTTTTTCTGTACCCTGGTAAGTCAATCATGCCACATCTCAAAAGCAAACTGTAAAATTAGCTGTTTTGTTCAACGTGCCTCTCTCCCCTGCAACTCTTTTCCCTATTCTTCTCCCTCCACCACCACATTCATCTAGCAAATATTGACTCATACCAAGTAAAGTTTGTGTGCTCCTGGAACTTACGGATCTGCAGATCTCCTAGGGTGTCTGTGGCCTGTGGTGGGTGGGGCTGGGGAAGGAAGGAAGCACAGTGTGGCTGGAAAACTCTTCCTGGGGATGTGAAACCCTGAACTTGCCTTGTTATGAGCCTCTCTGGGGCTGTGAAACATTCTCTCTGCACCTGTTGGGTCGTTTGCACAACGAAGTCATGATGAAGAACTTGCACGATGCTTTCTGAATCTGCCTGTGTGCTCTGCTTACTGATTGGCCTCAGGACTGCAGAAGGAGTGGAGCTTTTAAGTGGAATTCACACTTACTTGGGGGATAATTGATTAAAAGGAAGTGGCTTCCCAATGGTACCAGAAGACCAGGAAGTGCAATGACAGCTCTTAATGCACTTGGAACGTACTTGCAAAGATATGCATCCCAGATGCATCCCAAGGCCCTTTTATCTAGTCCACTGGCCTGGATCCATTTGCCCACTGTCCAGCATCACTGCCTGCCTCCAAATAAGAAATCAGAATATACTGGAAACCACTTAACTCCAACCACATTTTATCAAGCTGTGTGTAAATTAATCCAAAATGTAAAGTCAATACCCATTAAACTGCTTTAAGAAACACTGGGGGTGGAGGGGTATGTGGCAAGAAGACGTTACCCATGGGTGTATCCAAATATGCCCTGTCTGTCAGGAGTGACTTCATCCCTTCAGCTTTCTGGAAGGTTCTATTCCTCTTTACTTCAGTGCTTGGTACTGACATTTGCTAAAGGTTAAAAATTACTTTTGCGGGGGCTGGAGCGGTGGCTCAGCAGCTAAAGTGCTTGCCTGGCATGTGCAAAGACCTGGGTTCAAACCCTAGCACCACGTACACAACTAAGTATCGGAGAAACAAAAACCAGATGAAAAAATAAATAAAACTGAGAAAAAATTACTTCCCAGAGGACCAAGTGTGGTACAAAACACAGAGAATCACTTTTAGGATAATTAAAACTATTTTAAATTTTTTATTTATCAATCTGGCTGCTAATATAATTTTAGTTAAATGAAAGACATTCACAAAGAATAATAGGCATACATACATAATTTCCTTCTTTCGTTCTAGTTACATGCTGTTGCTTTTAGAGGGTGAGATTTTGTGTCATTTCTCAGGGATGGAGTCCTAACTGACTTCTCAGAATGCTTAGCCCGGTTTATCTCAGTTCTGACCTCTGCAGTCACCATGTTCACTTAGAAAGTTAGAAAAACAAAAACAAAAACAAAAACCTGACAAAGCAAAACTTAGAATTAGTAACACCAAGAACGGTGTCTTGGGCTACTGGGGAGGAACTGCCATGTTTTCACAGACATCTCAGAAGCTGGTAGGAACGTGCTGTAAGTCCCCTGAGCCTTGGGCATGGTTAGATTGACTTCGGAGACCTGCGCTTGCAGCAGATGTTCGTCTGGAATAAACCTATAAATGTGCGTCGGCTCTCAGCACACGTGTGCTCATTCGTAAGTGCCTTCTGATGGCTTTTGCTCCATGCAAGATAACAAGCCAGCTTTCTCCATTTCACTGATAATGAGTTTATATACACTCGCATAAACAAATAGAAGCTGTTTTAAGGAAATGCACTTTAAAACTTTTCCATGCAGTGTAAGTGTGGTGTAGGCACGGAGCCACCAGGTTCCATGAAAATGTCACCTTTGTATTTCTCCTTGACTTATTTGAAAATCAGTCTAACCACATTGGGCGGGGGCTGAGCAGGTGAGGTGAGCTGTCAGTGACATCCAGCTGGGAGCTCAGGGAGGGCTTTGTGCACAAAACAGTGCCAGTTTCTCTGGCTGTTGGCTGCGGCGCATCTCCCCGTGTTGACAGGTTGGCTACCTGGGAGGCTAGCTGATTGGTAATCTGCCACACCCCCTAAGCTCCCACGCTCCTGCACGTGGCCGCGTTGCTTCTGGTGATGTGCCTTACAGCCTCAAGCAGCCAGAAGTGGGCCTTCCCCTGGGTTCTGCTGGCCTTGGCCTTCATATTTGGATTTCAAAGTGTTGCACAGTTAAGAATCAATGTCATCTCACAGATGTCTTCTGAAGTAGGTGAAACAGCTCCATCTTAAACACAGAGCAAAGAGGGTCAGGTGTTCAAGGACTTGGAGATTCTTGGGGTCCACTCTCATCAGAACATCATTTAAATGAGGTGCGCATTGATTTTTTATTGTTGATTTCTTCCCCATTTCAGGACCTATTATTGGTAACTTAAATTTAGTGTAGTAATTGCTGCCTTTCTTTTTCTGAAAACTGCTTAACAGGATGGCAAAAAGGAAACGAAAATATTAAGAGCCTGAAATCAGATGTCAGTTGTCAGGCATGAGATGTGGGCGCCTTATGGGTCACACCTTGAGAAGGCTGTGACCTGGAGAAGGGAGGTGAAGAGAGAACAAGCGCAGGGCTGGAAAAGCAGCGATCGCATCACTGAGGGAGGTCAGCTTCTGATGCTGCCTGGACAGTTGCATCCTCATGCCCTACCCCGGGTGCTTCTTCCGGAAGTGCTTCCTGTTTGCATCTGCGCCCAGTCCTCAGCCTGCGCGGGGTGGCTGCTTAACAGATGTTCCACGATAACACTGATCTACTCTTTGGCTCATGCCAGGACCTTCTTTGGTGCCTCTGAATTCCTGCCCCTTTAGGAAGGAGTGCTTGTTTGTCAAATGCAGGGCAGCAGGAACATTTCTAAATGCTTGTCCCTAGCCCTTCATAAAATCGTTCACATAAAAAGCCCTTTTTAAAAAAGTGGTTGATTGAAAGTGAGAAGGGGAAATATATTCTTAAATATTAAAAGGGCAGAGAATAATTCAGCAATAAAATAACGTCTTCTTCCTGGGCTAGCTTTCTTGAGCTCTAGGGAATAAGGTATTTTGAGAACTTTGTATTCATTCAAAGTCCCCTATTCCTAGTTTCTCAAAAGACAGAAATGTCTGCTTTATATGCAGATAGCGTTTCTTGCATATCAACCCTAAATCAGCCATCAGTGTTCCCTGAACCTTCAAAATAGTGTCTTGCGGACATGTGTGTACACTTATTACTTAAAGAGGCTCCCATGGCCTGCTTGTGCCAGGTTGGAGGTGTTCTGGATATAATAGGTTGAAGCCTGCAGGGAGAAGAATGACCAAGTAAGATAGGACATTGAGTTTGGGTCATGATATGGCTATTGTGTTGTGCCAAGTTGTCAAGGGAGGACATTGGAAAAGTCCCTTTTGTTCACATAAGCAGGATCTAGAATGTTCTAGATATGGCATTCATAAGCAAATGCAGGTGTTTTTGTTGAGCCCAGAACTCCAACCATAGGCCAAGATAACTAGCACCCGTTTAGTAGTTAATTTGATTACTTAATACCTTATCCACCTTCGAATGTCCTGTACTGCACACTACCCCCTAAGAGAAGAGACTCTGTGTCCCAGCTGTTGGATACATGGCAAACCACCTAAACCCTGTAGTCATTCAGTGACCTAGGTTTGCAAATTTGTTCAGAGAAGGGTTAGATCTTATTTTTCACCAGGAAGGAGGAAAGGAGAGAAAAGAAATAAAGGGTGAGAACATTTTAATACCAGGGGCTAATTTTGAAGGTTTTATACCCTCAATATTTGGGAAGAAAGGAAAAGTGCTGAAACAATATATAAAGAATACAGCTTTCATGGGAAATGCAAGATCAATAAATTTCCACCTATCATCATTTGTTAAGTGTAAAGGAAATACTTGTAAAATGGGTTTAAAAAATCAGGAACACTTCTAAACCATAATGTTTAAAATTTGCTTTTTCAATATGATAATACATAATGGAACTGTTAATGGTAGTCATCTTGGTGAAATAAAATGGCCTTTGTAAATGTTGTATTGTTCTGGTAGGTAGTCAGATTAAATACTTTTCCATTTTCAATGAATTCAAGGAAGAATGATCAAGACTTCCTAAAATTAAGTGTTTGTGAGAGTCTGAGGTCAACCAGCAACTGTGAAAGGGCCTCAGGATTGACTCCCTTTTGTCCTGTTAGGTTGGCTCACAGGGGAATGAGCAGGTCCATTGTCCCCTTTAGAAGGTGTCATGTCCACATAACTGGTAGCTCTGCGTAACGTTTACCATTACCCAATAAATTCATGTCCTTCAATAAGTTAGGCATACAGAGAATCTTGAAAAGTAAGTATACATAACTGCATCTTAGCCTCCTTCCAAGAAGAGAAGGAAAGAGTGAACACAGTTAATTCTTCAAAATGTTGGGGGCCTACAAATTGTTTTTAGAAAAGAGCTTATTATATACAAGAGGACTGAAGTATAATCACCGTGGATGGTAGTCATTCTAGAAAGAACTCTTGCATGATCTTTTTCAAGAAATGAATAATTAGTATTCTAAAATCTCTTTTTGATACTCCAATAGGGAGCATTGTTCCCATCTGTTTACATGAAATCTTTTATTTCAAATAAAACCAATGATTGATTTGTTGGAATCAGTTAAGATAAGAGGTGTGGTTGACTACACATGTCCATTCTCTGAGAAGCAACCAGGTTTGTGATGAACTTGAGATTCAAGTCTATCCGGCATAGAAGATATCTGAATCTTGGCAGTGTGTCTATTTTGGATGGAACAACACGTGGTATAGTTGATTAAAAATATGGCAGTGTTTCCACACGATTCCAGAGTAACAGCAATAATAACTTGGCTTTATTGTGTTGTGACATTCAGAGGGCTCTATCTGCTAGGATTTTGTCACAGGGGTATAAAAACTTGAGATTTAAAGCAAAAATAAAAAAAGCAACCTAATATATGCATTCACTAGGAAGTGTCCATACTTTTGCTACAACTATAAAAGAAACAGAGCAAACAAATCATACCACCTGGCTCTAATTCCCTACTGAGGGGCATCTACACATATAATGTAATCCAGTGTGCTGCAGGTGAAACAGAGGAAGTCTTTGTAACAGTTGGTCACCACAGTATTGTAGCTGATTAACAGATATTAAATAGATCTAAGACTACATACAGGGGACAGTATTATCATATAGAATTCAATGAAAAATGAAGCCAACAACCCAGCGCACATGGTTTTCTCTGCTTCTGTAGTGCTTGGTCCAGTCGTCTTGATGACGTCGATGTCCGACAGGTGTCACACACATTCTTCCTCCAGTTGCTGGCCTGGGCTGGAGCCCTCAAGGAAGTGGTGGAGAGTGAAGTCTCTTTGAAAACTGGAAAACTGGTTCTCTTTGCCCTTTCATTTTCCAATTTATAGGACACCAAAAAGAAATATTATATGAATACAAACTAGTTACTACAACAGCCCGTTAAAAGCTGACTCTATGCAAAAGGAAGAGAATGTTGGAGGCTGTGAGGATGTGCATCAGTTTTTCTCAAGAAAAAATATCCACATTCTAAGGGCTCTTAAAAATGTAGAAAACTTGCCCTGTTACCATGAGTTTTCAGAACACCTCTAAACACACACAAAATAAGACAGATATTACCTACAAATTCGACCATTGCTTAAACTCTAAAAGCATTTTTTGTATTATTTTGTTTGGATACGGAAGAGGGAACTCAGCTATAAAGAAATATTAAAAAGTATTTTTATAGTGAAGAGTCTCAAGAATATTCTGTTGCTTGCCTTCCCCAACTTGTGCTGATATCTTAAGGATGTGCTCAGGAGTATGAAGCGGGGTGCTCTTGTCCCTTTTCCCTCCCTGCAAGTCCCCCCTCCCTATCCCATAGCCCCATAGCCACCCCTCAAATGAGCCATTCCTTTTTGCTCTCATCAATGGTCTCTGTGAAGTTGGGGTCGTTGTTCATAATGGCGGCATCGGCGCTCTCTGCGGACTCGGCTCCCTTGGCTTCGTTGGTGTGGTAGGTGCCCTTGTGACGGAACATGTACCGGATGAGGAAGACCAAGGTGCAGAGGATGGTGAAGATCACCACGGCGATGACCCCTGCAGGGACAGGAGGAGGACCAGAGGTTGAACACAGCTCACATGTCCTCCTGCCATGGCCCCACCCCACATAAAACAGACTCCAGAATGGCACCAGCCATGCAGGCCACAGAAGGAAGCGAGGCTTCTGTTTCAGGCCATGAGGGTAACAGGAACGAAGGCAACCAAAAGTAACAAGGAGAGTGGACAAAATGTATGAATCGTTCACTTTCCCCCACTGGACAACAGGCGGAACAGATGCTTGGCACCTGAGAAAAGAGAGGCCCAAAAGATGAATGTGACACTTTGCCTGGCTTTCTGATGGCAGGAATTTCTGGACAGCAGTGTAGGGAGGGGTGGTATAAGGAAAACAGTGTTTTCCCTAATTGATGGGTAGGGGAGAGAGAGAGGATGTGTTCTGCATAGAAAGAACTCTATAATCTGCACGGACGTCTCTGGAACTGGGGCTGAATGCTAATATGTGCATGTGGGCATGGGATCCACAAAGCCAGGCAGGGAACAATGACTCAGGAGCCACGAGCTGAACAGGGCTGGGAGCTGTTCACGTTTCTACCAGCCACGGTGGGGAGACATCGCTGAATCACCAGGACACTTTATATAGATCATGAGGGTCACAAAATAGGCCTAGAGTGGAGGCTACTCAAGTTCTACCCTTAAAAAGCTTTAAAATAAGGGGCTGGTGGTGGCTCAGCAGTTGAAGCTCTTGCCTGCTATGTGCGAGGACCCAGGTTTGAATCCCAGCGCCACATACTTGTACAACTAAATGTTGGAGAAACAAAAGCCAGATTAAAAAATAAATAAAATTAATTCTCTCTCCCTCTCCCTCTCTCTCTTAAAAAAGAAAAAAAGCTTTAAAATAAGACTAAATATCAAGCTGCTTAGAACTGAATTGCCTGCCCAAACAAACCTCAGAATTCATTAAAGGAAGAACAAAACTTCTAAAATCAGTATAACATTAATAATATCTAGCATCCAATAGAAAACTACCATGCAAACAAAGAAAAAACAAAAATGTAGGAAAATGTCATGCAACCAGGAGAAAAATCAGTCCATTAGGGGGAGATTCAGAAATGATGGAGATAGTGGAATTAACAGATAAGGACCTATGCAAACGCTAATCATAAGTAAGTTGGAAGCTAATCATAAATAAGTTGCAGTAGCTACGTTAATATGAGACAACTGATAAAATTATTAGAAGGAACAAGGCATTTGATAATGACACAAGTCAGTTATCCAAGGCGTATGACTCCAAATGTGTGCACGTCTGATAAAAGTACACAATGAGTGAAGAAGATGGACTGAGGAAGAACAAGACAAGTGCTCATTACCATTGGAGACACCAACACTCATTGGTTTGTAATTGTCAGAACAATTAAACAGAAAACCAGTAAGAATCTACAAGACTTGAACAAAACCTAGTCAAGTTTAACAAGTCACAGATCGGGAGAAAATATTCATAATACCTATGTATGACCAAGGACTTGTATCGAGAATACAAAAAGAATTCTTTCAACTCAACAGCAATAAGTCAGACAAGGCAACTAAAAAGATGAAGAAAGATTTTAACAGGTACTTCATGAAAGATTTACATATGGTGACAGGTACATGGAGAGACACTCAATATGAGTGATCAGATGGTGTGCCGTAAAAGCACAGAGATACTATGTCTCATCCACAAGAGTGGATAAATAAGAAGATTGACAATACCAAGAGTTGACAAGACTGTGGAGCAACTTGACCTCTCAGACCCTGGTTGTGGGACTGTTCATCGTTTCAGTCACCTTGGAGAATTGTATGGTAGTGCTATGGTTTGGATATGGGGCATCTCTCCAAAGCTCCTGTATTAATGCAGGAGGCGAGATGATTAGCATGTGACCTGGAACCTAATCAGTGGCTTGATCAATTTAGTGGATTAATAATTTACATGGACTGAGTGGTAACTGTAGGCAGGTTGGATATGGCTGGAGGAAGTGGGTCACCGGGAGTGTACCTTTGGAATTATTCATGTTCTCCTTGGCTCCTCAAGCTCTCTCTCTGCTTCCTGGATCCCACGAGGTCAGCAGATTTACCGTGCCACCTCCTTCTGCCCTGATGCTCTGCCTCATCTGAGGCACAGAGCAATGAAGCCGGCTGACCATGGACTGAACCTCTGAAACTGTGAGCCCAAAATAAACTTTTCCTCCTCTAAGTTATTTTTGTCTGCAATGAAAAGCTAATGCAGGCTGTTTTAATAAAGTTAAATATCCACTTTCTATACTAGTCAGTGATTGCATGGCTAGAAATCACCAAAGAGAAATTTAAACTTAAGTTCCCTTAAGACTTGTACAAGAGTATTCATAGCAGTTTTATTCATAACAGCCCAGATCTGGAAACAAGCTAACAAGCTATCAACATGTAGGTGGATAAAATAAATTATAGTATATCCATTTGATGGAATACAACTTGGCAAGAGAAATAAATGGACTATTGCTAGCTGCAGCAATGTGGATAGATCTCAAAGACATTATGTCAAGGCACAAAACCTTATGCTCTCTGATTCCAGTTATGGAACTCTAAAGGAGACAAAGTCATCCGTAGTGACAATACCAGAGGTTGCCTGGGCTGGGAGTGGGGCTGCGGAAGGATGGGCTACACAAGGGTACATGAGGTCCTCTCAGGAGGTCCTCTCAGGAGAATGGGACGGTTTGCGTGCTCTGGTGGTGGACGTGGGTCTTCACATTTGCTACAAGTCATTGACCTGCTTCTCTGAGAGATGAGCTTTATATTTTAATTAAGTGGATTATAAAAACCCAAAAAACCAAAAAACAGTAAGAACAGGTACTTGCCCTTCTGAATGAATTTTAATTTTATAGCTGTACATATTTCTTGTAGGTGTCTACTCTTCCTGTGGGAAGCAGCCTCCCAGCTGAGTTTCAAGTCCTTGATATGCTTACAGTGTTAGCTACACTTGGTGAATTAGGGGACAGTGTTTTGGAATCAGACAGAAGGAGTAGGCAGAGAAGCAGGCAGTGGGCAACTGGGCCATCAATACTGATCCAAATCCAAAGCACTGTGCCAGGAAAGTCAAAGGAATTCAGCAACTGCTCATGGTGAGAAGAAAGACGGGAATATTTTACGTGTCTGGGTTGTTGAGTTTTGATCGTTTTTGTTGAGGTACCTGAGGTCAAACAGCAAATTCCTTGCCATTCTTCTAGCAAGCTATTCTGGAACATGTGGGATGTGAGAGAAGGAGAGTGAGAGAGAAGGGGAAAAAGAAATGTCCTGGGTTTTGTCACTACTGCTACCTATATCTCTGTCTGACTTTCCCCTAACATTCTTGTTTTTATAAGACAGCATTAAAATGTAGCTGGGTTATATGGATCACCATTTTTCAATCTTATTTCATAACCTATGTCATTTTAAAATGATGAATTAATAACATAAATATCTAGACAATTCTTTCCCCCTGGGCTACTATTTTATTGAAAATCATTACTTTCCAGGTGAGGTAGTCACCTACCTCCAATGATAGCTGAGTTTCTGTTCACCCCATTCCTTATAGCTTGTCCTTGTCCTGGATTGTATGGGAAATCAGCACTAGCTGCAAGAAAGAAACAGAGTCAAGCGTAAGAGGCAAGAGTACAGTTGATACCAAGGGATTGACACTTCTTGCTTTCCCAGATGAAATCCCCATCTCCGATGACCCATCTTGTGTCCCAGGCAAGATTCCAACAGACCTCCACCCCTGTTCTTGCTGCTCCTCTCTGTACAGACCTAGGTGAACTTGGTGGCTCATTTGGAGGAATATTAGAGAGTCCTCTAACCACGTGAGCTTGCCTTCCCCAGTTCCACTGACAGAGTACATTTTAAAATACAGCCATCCATCCCTTGGTATATTCCAGTGTCTGGACCAAGACACCTCTTCCCCTCAGATACCAAATCTATGGCTGCTCAAGTCTCTTATGTACCTGGGTCTATATAAACTTTGGAATCCTCTTGTTACTTATAATCCCTAACAGTTTTTTGTTATGTAAATAGCTGCTATATACAACACTGTTTAGGGAATAAATGATGAGAAAAATATCTGTATGTGTTCAGTACAGATGCAATTGCTCTTTTTTTCGTACTGAGGACAATCCAGAGGTGCTTAACCACTGAGCCACATCCTCAGCTATATTTTATATTTTATTTTGAGACAGGGTCTTGCTAAGTTGCTGAGGCTGGCTTTGAACTTGTGATCCTCCTGCTTCAGCCTCCCAAGCCTCTGTGCAGATGCAATTTTTAAAAACGCTTTCAATCAGCAGTTGGTTGGATCTGCAGCTGTGGAAGATGCAGACGTGGTGGGCAGATTACGTTTTCTGATGTTTGCCTGAAATCTGCTTCCGGTCCACTTTTCTTCCATTCCCAGCTGGTGGCATTGGGTATGTTTGTAGAGGAGCTTTTTACAGCTTATAACAGTTGTTCCAAATGTAATAATTTTCTTAAACTAATATTTTACATGGCTCCAATAAAACACTGTACATTTCATGAATTTGTAAAGGGATAAAATTTCATAAAAGCTGAGAATATTAATGGTCGAATCAATTTTCTATTTCTCTATTACAAAAGCCAAGAATCTGTTGTATTAAATTTAGATGTTTCTCTAAGATAAAACAAATTTCAAGTACATAAAAGGCAAATAGATTCTGATGTATTTCTGTAGGTCAGTGGAGCATCTAATATAGTTCATACAAATTTAGCTTCAAAAACTATTTTGCATTTGTGGGGTTTGGAGTGGGAAGTTAAGATAAATCTTCCAGTGGAGGTAGCTTTTCTCTGAGCAGACAGAACTGACCATCTTAGTCTAAAGCAGACCTACGAGTGGCTGATGGCACCAAATCAGTGCAAAAATATTTTAAAAGTAGATGTTTGGTATAATAAAGTGTACACGCCAAGAATATAGAACATTGTTAGGACTGAACAACCCAGTTTTCTAATGCTAATTTATTCCTGGCTAGAGACTTCCAGGAATCTCCAGGATAAAGAAGCAAAGTAGGTGGGCCCCTTCTCCTCCTGGTCCCCTAGAAACATGGCAACCCCAGAGAGAGACTTCAGATTCCACCAGCATGTGCGATTGAATCCTTGCTCTCCTAGACTGGATATTCTTCCTAGGAAAATGTGCTTTCTTAGAGGTATGTATTCCAGATTGTTGCAGAATCCTCCTGACCTCCTTTAAATAGTTTGAACCTTCAAAATATATTAGGTACGGTAACAAAAATGCAATGGTGGCTTTGTCATTCTGTAATGTGCCATCATGATGCTATGAAATGGTTTGCGTTCTTGCCTCCTTGACATAGCCGGTGGACCATGGCATGGCTTCTCTGCTCTGAATCCTGCCTGTGGCCTTGCACCCTTGGTCACAAAGCTACAGGAAAAACATAGGTACTTAGAGACGTGGGTGGCCTCACCCCAGTTCAGTTCCCTTAATGCTACAGATATAAACAGTAGTGAAATGTGTGCAAATAGTGGAAGAAGTGACCTGAGATGACCCCAGGAGAATGACAAAAGCCAGATGATGTTTCAGAACATCCCAGGATTGTTTGGTATGGCACTGAACGCCTTGGCATGGGGAATAGGGCCTCCCATGGGCTGTGTGTCTCTCTGGCCTCTTCCCTGAGGGGGACACTTTCACCACTCAGCATTAGGACTCCCGATGCTTTAGGTCATTGTGTTTTTGCTCACCCAGACGACACTCTCTGTCTGGACACCTGGTCTACCTGTCCTCTCTTTGTCCATCAGTTTTTACCTCTTTCCTGAATGTGTCCTCAGCCACCCCAGATTAAGTGGCAGGCCCCCTTCAATGGCTATAATCTTAATTCTTATCACTCCTTACAGGACAGTCGTCCTCTTCAAGGCAGGGGCCAACCTTAATTATGTCTGCAATTGCGATAAATAACAAGACACTAGCAGGAGCTAAATGGATGTTCACTGACTTGTATGATTACAGTTATTCTATTAAGGGTTGTGTGAACACTTGTGTAGTTTCTCCAGTAATCTCCCTCTGTGGAGGTATGATTTTAAAAGTTAGCTGCCTACTCTCAACTAAAATCTTTTTTTTAAAAAATTTATTAAGGAGTTGAGTTATTGTACAAGCATAAATGCTTATATAGTAGCAATATGATATGCCTGTGTTATTAAACCAGAATTAACCCACATCATCCATACCCCAGTCTCTTGATTCTTCCATATTTCACCCCTATAAGTGATATAAATGCTTAGATTGTGAATTTTCCAGAATTAAAAAATTTGATAAGTATTATTTGGATTCTCAGGGGGGTAACAAGTATGCCACATTTTTGATTGTCTCCCTAGATCCCTCCTTACTCTCCTTGCCTGCCCATATATCTATGGTTGCCCTAGATTATGTGTTGCTACACCTTTGCTGGGTCTAATATATGAGTTTGACTACCTTTTACCCAAGCCTGGGTTTAGCTCCAGCCTCCACAAATGAGGGAAAACATTAGACCCCTGACTCTCTGGGTTTGGCCAACTTTGCTCAGCATGACTTCTTCCATTGACATCCATTTACCTTCAAAGGCTGCAATATCTTTGTTTCTAATTGCTGAACAAAATCTCGAAGAGAGAGAGGGAGAGAGTGAGAGAGAAGGAGAGAATCAATTTTTTTTTCTTCATCTAGCTTTTGTTTCTCAGACATTTAGTTGTGTACGTGATGCTGGGGTTTGAACCTGGGTCCTTGCACATGCCAGGCAAGTGCCCTAATCACTGAGCCACTGCTCCAGCCCCAAGAGCATTCTTATTCTTCCCAACAAAGGAACATATTTAATACAGAAAAGGCATTCATGCTTCTTTGTCCCCTAGACTTTGGTTATTGTTAGAAAACAATTAGAGGAAACCCCTCAGGTCAGAAGAAACTCTTTCAAAATTCAAGGGCAGAATTTTCTTTTCTTTCTTTCTTTTTTTTTTTCCGTGAGCATCTCCATTTTCATGGTTTTATTTGTAACTTAAGCCTGCTCATCCTAATGCATGGGAATGCTCAGTCCCTTGAGGCAAAGCTACTTTATTCTGGCAAGCAGAGCGATTGCTATTTTGATAGATATATTTAACTGTAACTGTCCTTTCCCCTGGGTACCAGCATCCTCTTGGAAATACATCCAGTGAAAAATGGTGGCCAAGAAACACAACTGAGACAGATGACAAGGCTCATTCATGGCACATGCTCTATTCTGCTAACATCCAGCTGGGAGAACTGAGTGATTTTAGTGGTGTGAAGTATCGGGGAGTGTAGGTATTTGGAAACATATCAATAGGTCTGAATTTAGGGTGCTAATTCAGATAGATATTAACACATCTGAGAGAGAGAGAAAGAGAGAGAGAGAGACAAAGAGGATCAATTTTATTTAGTTTTTCACATGGCTTTTGTTGCTTTGACACTTTGTTGTGTATGTGGTGCTGGGGTTTGAACCCTGGTCCTTGTGCATGCCAGGCAAGTGCTCCAACTGCTGAGCCACGGCTCCAGCCCTGTTCCCATCCTTCTTGTTTGTCTAGTCACCCCCAGATTATGTTCCCTTGGCTCCTCCCAGGATTAGCTTCCTTCCCTTCTCTACTCAGCACAGCCCAGCAGGTCACGCGTGGGATGATGGGAGGTTCTGCTCCCAGGAGCAGGCTTAGTAAACAGCCCGGTGAGGCCTTCCTTAAAGCCCACCAACACATGCACTGCTTCTTATCCACAAAGAAGGAAAACATGTTCCAGGCCCCCAAATATATTCAGACACGGTCACATTTGGATTCTAACACGCAAATGCTTTTCTCTCCATTGTCTTCATTGTCCAGATGGAAAGTGATCAGCGACATCATCGCTGGCAAGTTCCCCTCCTCCATTTTCAGGTTGGAAAAAACCCAAGAAATAACAACTGAGCCTACTTTGAAAGAGCAAGTCTAGTGGAAGGTGTCCCTCACAATCACATCGATACCGTAGAATGGTTATGCATTAGGATAAAATAGAATAGAAAATAGGACTGTTCTAATCCTCTTCTAACAGTGTTGGACACTCAGAAAGGTCTTATCACCAAAGCAAGACTGCAGTTTTGTTACCATGTCCTTCCTCATGTGTGGGGCGGGGCCAAGTGTGATGTCCTTCCCTCAGCCGCTGAGACAACCAGGGCTCTCCAAAGTCAGGGACAAGCTTTAAACTCCACCTAAGACCCTAAACGACCACAGAGACCTGGTCTATACCTAAAGTTCTGTGACCATGGAACAACTCTCAAAGCAAAGTTGCAAAAATACAGAATCCAAAGAGGTTTGTCAAGGTGGACTCTGCCTAGGAGCATTTTCCTGTCATTGTGGAGTACCAAATGTCAATTAACAGCCATTCAGATTTCAAGGACAATCTGTGCAGGAAATCATAATGACTCCTCCCATAAGCCATACACTTTTTCACGGCTTGACTCATCAGGACCTCCTGGGGACCTTGTGAGGTCACTCACGAACAGCCCTGAGTTTTCCTATCTGTTTCCGAGCTATTCATCCCTGAAAGCTTGTTTAGGTCATATGACCAGAAAGTGGTAGAGCTAGAATTTGAACTCAAGAAGTTGTTTCCAGAAGCCACCTAACCCTTAATGAAGGGGTGTTGGATGAAAAGGGCACAGTCTACACTGGGCCGTGCAAGGGTCATCACTGCCCTGTGGTCTTAAGGAAACTGCAGAGCCCTGTTGCATCTCCCTGTGGTCTGTGGGATGGATGTGGAGGCAAAGTCTTTTTTTTTCCTTTTTTCTTTTTTTAAAGAGAGAGGGGCAGTGTGTGTGTGAGAGAGAGAATAAATTTTGTTCAGTTTTTCATGTGCCTTTCGTTGCTCCAACACTTCATTGTGTACCTGGTGCTGGGGTTCGAACTCTCATCCCCGCACATGCCAGGCAAGCGGCGCAACTGCCGAGCCACCATCCAGCCCAGACAAAGTCTTTTGATATCATAAAGCTGACAGCTCTGTCTTTCTTTGGAGGCTGAGTGGGAGAGAGTTTACCCTGACAAGGGACCGTGCCATGGGATGCAGCATTGGTTGAGCCCACGTCATAGAAGAACAGAAACCCCGCCAGTCTTACAGCAACCCTGATGTGGTTAGTACCAGAGCAGAAGCACGCTGTGGCTCTCACCCAGTAGAAGCACCAGGAAGAGTGCTAATCGTGCTTTAAAACAGCGTTGTCAGAATATAATTTTGGATCATTTTATAGAGTATGAGAAATTAATCAAAGATCTTTCAAGGCAGGTGCTTAAGAACTAGAAAGTGTCTTAAAAGACCTTTTTTTTTGAGAGAGAGGGGCAGTGAGAGAGAGAGAGAGAAAGAATCAATTTTATTTAGTTTCATGTGGTTTTTGTTGCACTGATATTTTGTTCTGTACGTGGTGCTGGGGTTTGAACCCCTGTACTTGCCCATGCCAGGCAAGCACCAGAACTGCTGAGCCACTGCTCCAGCCCCTTAAAAGACATTCCTAAGATCAGAAGATTCAAAGGAAATTTAAATTCTTCAGCCTCCAATCTCTTGTCCGTCCTCGTGAAAGGGGAGGAGGAAGAATGGAATAAAGAATTTTTTCACTACAGAAGATAATTTCGGTGGTTGTGGTTCTTATTTACTAAGTTTCAAAATACAGAAAATTGTAGATTTTAGGCTCAGAAACCAATTGCAAATAAAACACATTTAAGTGCACATAAAAATAAATTGAGATCATCTAACATAAAATCTCCCCAAATGAAAGGCACTAAAAGCTTCAGGTTGTCACATATCAGAGGCAAAACAATCAGATCGGATCTGACATCTCCTAGAGAAAATATCTCCATGGAAACCACTGGTGCTTCAGCATCAGAAGTGATAATTTGGGGCACTTCAACCAAACTGCTGCTATTAATTATAATTTAATTTAAATTGCAACATTATTTTCGCAGCAGGGCTGGGCTAGAAGATGAATCTACCCTTATTTTTCCCAGCTTCTTTGTTTCATTTCATTTTCTCTTTTCAAATCTGAGTTATAAGGCAGCAAATGATTTTTTTTTTTTTGCTCAATTTGTCTAACTATTCACTATTGACTGATATTCTGGAAATAGGAAAACAAACGGCTATTCACCAAGATGCTGATCATGCTTCAGGAGGAGAGATTTCCATTATCAGCAGGCTTTGACATAGTGAAAATAATATATGTACCTATGTGACCCTATGCCATTTTATATCTCCATCCTACACCTTAGCTTCTAAAGCAAGGCAGCCATCAGATTCCCCATTTCAAATGGTGAAGGAATTTTGAATGTTTGACTTCTGAGCTGAGAAGTTAAAAAGCTGGAGATTACTAGCCTCTTAAAGGAGAGAGGAAGTGGCAGTCACTGCATGATTATCCAAGTTCTAGTGACCAAAAGAGGTTAACCGAGTGAAAAAAAACAGAATAAACAAACTTGTCATCATTTGCTATATGTCATGAGTGTTTAAAAAATCTCAACTTTTATCTAGTACTGAATGAGCAATCGATGTTACAGTCTTTCCTCCTTACATCTATTTCTTAGGGAAATTCTGAATCATCTTAATTGCCTTTCAAGAAAAAGATTTACTGCTGTGCCCACGCTAGGGTGACATTACATTCTCTCGTCTGATAAACTATAAATAGATATTTTAATTGGAAGTAGCTCATTATTGATAGATACTCAGGTTTTGCATTTCATAAAATAAACTTAGATAGATGGTATCTATTTTCATGCTAGACAAATAGATCTTGTTATTTCTCAGGTGGGCAAATTATTCATTCATTCACGTTATAGCTATTTATAAATCAGTTGTCAAAGTTATTGCTGGATAATGGGGTGAGTACTTCTAGATTATTGATTGCTATAGCTTGTGGCTTTTACAGATTTCCCCTTTCTATATCTGAGCAGGCAAAAACCAGAACAATCAGTGCTTAGGTCAAAGCCCCATGGCTGGCAGGTGCTGGAGTCCCCAGGACAAGGGTGACATCTTTGGACTTCTCACTGTGGCATCTTCCGGTAGCTCTTGGACATCTTGCACCCTAGACCAGAGCCTGCTGAGTGATGCTGGCTTCCTTTTTGTTGAGTCTGATCCTCACTTCTGTCTCTCTCAGCCATGGGGTGTTTACAAATTCCTGCCGACCTTAACACGATACCCCAAATCTGGGGGTACATGATAAATTTGGGAAGCAGCATTCAGACCCCATCCAGGGAGACACCACTTCTGCATGGTTTTTGGACACACTCGGGGATGGGGACAGGAGTCATTCTGTAAGGTGCTGTCACTTCCTGCGTAAGCAGGGCTCTGGGTGTCAGGATGAGAGTCTGTTCCCTGTTGCCTGCAGCGTTCCTCCGGCTTGGGAAAGTTTCTGTGCCTCTTTAGGCTTTTTCTGCCCAATACCTCATCCTGATGCATCTTGGGGGAAAGCAAATTGATTTCTAAGTGCTCTGGTTCCAGCTTTCCAACAGGCAGGGGCATGCAGTCCCCCAGCAACCTCGTTAAAATGCAGATTCTGACTGAGCTGGTCGGGGTGGGCCTGGGGCTCTGCATTTCTAACAGGCTCCCCAAGAGCTTGAATACATAGCTCCCTTTCAATCACAGAACTTTAATTGAGACCCTTGGTGGTTCCTATCTCCAGCTGTTCTTGTGTGCATGTATTTTAATTTAATGTGGTGCCTGAGAGGGAATTGAAATAATTCCTTCTGAGAACCTTGGCTTTATTTTTTTTCCCCCTCTTTGGCTGAATCATTTGTGCTTTTAATGATCTCATGCCAGAATGCCCCACGGTTCCATTGCCTTCAGCTCTAATTCTTTTTAGTGTTGTGAAAGTAGAATGGGAATACCATTTCAATTTCTGGTTATAATTTTTCAGTGGTTTAAATGTAAGGGTGGAAGTATTACTAATCCATGTTAAGAGCTGTTTAAGACAAAACAGGCAAGGAGTTTGATAAACGGTTATTGTAGATATGTCTGGGAATACTTTCAGATATGTCCCTGGTTCAAAACAAAATATAAGCAGATTTTCTAAAGCAAGTGCACGGGGGAGGAAACATACGGGGACAGTGGAACTCAGGTTCTTGATGCATTAAAAAGTGTAAATGAGAGAGATGTAAAAAATTTCCTGGGTGGGCTGGAGCGGTGGTTCGGCGATTACAGTGCTTGCCTGGCATGCACGAGGACCCGGGTTCAAACCCCAGCTCCACAAGCACAACTAAGGGTCAGAAAAACAACAACAAAATAAAGGTGAAAAGAAATAATTGATTCTCTTTCTCTCTTTTTCACTTAAAAAGAAAATCCTGGGGGCTGGAGCGGTGGCTCTGTGGTTATGGCGCTTGCCCGGCATGCGTGAATACATGAGTTCAAACCCCAGCACCACGTACACAATTAAGTTATGGAATAACAAAGGCCATTTTTAAAAACTAAATAAAAATTATTTCTCTCTCTCACTGTCCATATCTCTTAAAAAAAATCCTGGTTGGTTGTTCTTCTGGAGTTTATGGATTTGTTTTTTGAAACGGATGTTTGTTTCCTTGGGTGGGGGCTGTTCAGTGGTGGAACATGCCAGCTCAGGGTGGAGAGACGAGGTCACATAGGCATGTTATGCTATGCAAATATTCTAATGCTCCAGGGTGACTCCATGGCTCTATGAAATGCTGGCCAGGGATTTGGACATTCACCAGCTGTTCTAGGGAGTCTCAGCTAAGAGAACCTCTGGTTTTCTTATCAGGAAAGCAGTATTAGCCAGAGTTGGCTATCTGCAGAATCATGGAAATGGCCTCAGTTTCCAAGGAGAAAGTGGTTGGGAAAATAATGATAGGAAGGGGAAAGCAACCCCTCAGATAGGAACCTGAGATGGACATTTTAAGGACACTCCCTCGTGTATTTCATCCTTCCTTGTGGACCGGGATTGGCATGGTTCAAAGATGGAAGTGTTTCAGAGACCAGGGTCTCCCCTCTTCAGGCTTCTGCTGAGAAACACACCCAGGGTGCATTAAGCAAATATTAGAGAAGGCTCTGGACATGTGGGGAGTGCGAAAATCCCATTTCTATCATCTGAAAGCTAACTGGGAGACGAGCTCCATCACCATGGGAACCTTCAGGCATTGCCTGAATCAGGCAAGGAGGAGGGGGTCCCTGGGCTGCCCCTCCATGCAGGTTCCCAGTCCATTCAAAGGCTGTGGTTTACAGATTCTCCTGGTAACAGCTGGGTATTATCGATTGCCTTTTGCCATCATCATGTGTCTTTCAAAGGAGTAGAGTGAATACCAAGATTCACTTTAAAAAGCACTTAGTCTTCCACTGGTGCCTCTGTCTCTGGGTTTGCAGAAGCCACAGTCTCTAGCTTGAGGTGGTGAACAGGCTCCTGCTCTTTGGAAAGGTTCTGTCTATGCTGATGGGATGTCTGAGTGATAGCTGCTATGTCATCGGAATATGAAAGTGCCCTGTTTATTCCTAAGTTTCCAGAAGCTAGCTCATAGAGCAGGAGGGCTGCTGAGAACACAGGGCAGCTCTCCCTGATCGCAGAGCACCACAGACGCTGGCCCAGCTGAGCGGAGCCGACTCCTGGGCAGGGTAGCGAGCAAACCTAAAGTGCCTTTAAAAATTAATTCTTCACATAGATTAAGTCTTTTATCAATGCCCCACTGAGCCCTTGGTTTTGAAATAGTCTCTTCAGCTGCATTAGCACCAGCGAAAACATACAATTCCAGTCTCAAGACAGTGCATTTTTTTTTCAAGAAAGCTGACTTCAGAAATCGAATATAAAAGCCCATGCTCAATATTTTTCCATTATTGTTTGAACTTGAACTAACTGTGGGTCTCAGAGGACAAATGTATTTGCTTATTGGTAGGTGGACTGGCTCAGGTCATCAGAGAGACTTGGGAAACAAATTCTCCTTGGTTATTAAAGCTGCCGGGTGCTGCCCACAAAGGGACCCTCCGGGTGCTGGTTCACATCATTATAAAGATGTGACGAGCTCCTAGCACAAAACATGGGGCCCTGTCACAGCTATTCTTCTCATTCATGTCAACAGAGTGTGAAAAAAATATTTAATTGGCTCCAGTAGCCTTGAGGATGGTTTAGTCTACATTGGGGGAGAGGCATGGTTAGCAACAGGGATTTTACCTACAGGTGTGCAAATTACACACCATTCCAGGCTGCTGCACCATACTTAAAGGAGGAAAAAAGGTAGTAAAACAGACCAGAATAAAGGAAAGAAGTGGAACTATTTTTGTTTAAAGTAAACATTTTCATTAGGAGGGCTGGGAATGTAGCTCAGTGGTAGAGCATTTGCTATGCATATTTAAGGCCCTGGGTTCGAAGAAACAAAAAAATCATTAGGAATAAAGCTCTCAGTCAGAGTGAGGGCAAGAACTTTAGACCTGACTCTCTACTTTCTGTATACCTTTGAGCAAGGTGCCCTGAACCCAACAGACCACCCAGTCACAATCGTGTCTATACAGGAAGAATCTCCTGGGGTGGAAACCAGCTATCAGGATTTCTAAAAAGCTCCCTGGCTCGTTCTAATGTTCAGTCAGGGTTGATTACATCACTGCCGCGGCTGCTTATTGATGTTTGCAGAAGGAATGAATTTTCTTTGGGAGACATCTTTTTTACCTTTAAAACAAAGTTAAAAATGTTCAGTTAGCCTACGTTTTGCCGTCACTGTCTGGATAAAACAAAATACAAATTGAAAACATTTTGGCAGTTGAAGTCTTTTTCAAATTCATCATTCCTTTTGTTGGTATCCTTTCCAGTTTTCTAAAAGTTAAAATTCCTAGGTAAAGGGCTGAGACCATTTATAGCTTTTCCTAAGGAGGATTTTCAAAGTGATTCATCTCATCCCCTATCTTTAAAATAACTGCATCCCACATTCCTATGGATTTTCATGTGCATTTATACTTCAACATAAAACAGATTTAAATTAAAAAAAAAAACTTTCATGGTTTTTCCTAGGCAGAAACTCAGGAGCAGGATCGAGAATCTGCCCGTGACTTTGGCTACTTCTGAACAGTATGAAGAGCAGGTGGATCGTCCACGCTCTCAGAGAAGTGGAGCAACTTATCATTTATTCATTACCAGTATCTACGCGGCGACCTCCCTCTGAAAAGCATGTGGTCGTGGCTCTAAAAGATCATCTGGATGTTTCTGCCACTTTATAGGCAAAGACACAAGGTCCTGATTTGCCAGCAAATATGGAACTCGCCTTTATTTCCCCTGGGAGAACTCACACTCAGTCATGCTACAACAGTCTTCGAAAATGATAAATCAGCGAAACAAGTGACACCATCATTTGGAGGGTTTGTGTGGCCCTGAACGGCCCTGTAACTCCGTGACACGATGCCCTAAGAGGTGGCTATGTGAGATCGAAGCTTGCTCACAAGCGCGCTGGAGGAGGAAGACTGGGAGTGGAACTGATGGAGGTGAGGAACCACTGGTTCTGCCATCCACAGAGAAGTCACCATGGCAACGGGTACCACTGTGTCTCCCTGCACTTAGCCAGCCCCACGTGACGAGGTTAATGGCTGACAAGACTATCAGGCACAGACCTGGGGAAATGCATCTCTAAGTGCTCTGCCAGGTGGAGTGGGGGTTGGAGAGTGAATGGTCTAGAGAGAAGAAGGGGACTGGATCCTAACCTGCGTGGGGCTCATACTCTGTTGCAAGGGAGGAAGGGAAAGAAAGAAAAAGTAGTAGAGGAAAACAGCCAAAGGAAAGACAAATCCACAGAAAGCTGGAGGCGGTGGCTTTAGAAATGGTAGCAAAGCTGGACGTTGTGCCTCTTGCATTTTTAACAGCAATGCTTCAGAGAGCTAATAAGGCTGGTTGGAAAGGAATAGAAGAAGCCTGGGCCGAAGGCAGCTCCTGACCCAGGCAGGCATGTGCAGCTCCAGAAAGCAGCATTTCTAGGTGGGGGTGCCTGTGAGGTGTGTGGAGCTGCAGGGTCAAACCCTGCTTCCCTTCGTTTCTAGACCCTTATGTGACATTTTGCACTCGATCATTTCTGCAGTGTGGCTGAGCCCTGGAAGAGCATATTCTCTCCCAATTTGCAGAATTCATGTGTGCCAAATCTGTCCTTCCAAGCATGTGGGGAGGTTGTGTGACTTAAGCCAGACTCTATTCTTTTCAGGTCCCTCCACATCAAGACAGTGCATCTGGAATGTGCTGTCCTGGAGGTGGGGTTGGGACAGCAAAGGTGTCCTCAGAAGGAGCCTTTGACTTGGAGCTCAGATGTGTGGAGTTTGGTTCATATCCCTGTGCAAGAGAACACAACACACACACACTCACACACACACACAGCCACATGCACCCATACACAGCCATAATGAAAATAAGTGAATTAAACATTCAAATTACAAAGTTAAAGAAGAGAAAATATATAAAGTTGAAGAAATCAAAATAAAAGGAAATGGTGAAAAGAAAACAGAAAAATAACGGAACTAATAAGGAAATCCAGCAAACAAATAAAATTTTAGAAGAATGAAAATTGAATTATTTATAAAAGCTTATTTTGTGCAACTCCATGGAAATGAATTTGAAAACTCATTCAAATGCAAACATTTCTAGAAAAATATAAAGCCATAGAAGTAATCTGAGATAAGAAAAGATACCTAAGTAGACCAATTATCATAAGAAATCAAGAAAGTTGTCAAAGACCTACTCCAACAAAAAGCACTGGGCTCCAGTGGTTGTACAGGTGAAATCCACCACCCCTGCAAGGTAATGTGTCGAGCGTATTTTTTATCTTTGCCAATAACTGTGGCCCAGGGAGCAGCACCTTGGAGCATGCTAGACACACAAAATCTCGACTCCTAGTTCTGTTCCACTGAACCTGCATTCACTAATTTCCCTACGTGCTCCTAAGCACATTAAAGTTTCAATACCCCTTATTTAAGGGATTCCACAAGTTGGAGAAAGACAAAGATGTTCAGTATGGTGTGATGGGGTGTCACAGGTAATTATGCATAAAGTCAATACCAATGCAAATTTTGGACAAGGGGCCCAAGCAGTGGCTCAGTGGTTCGAGCGCTTGCCTGGTGTGCATGAGGATCTGGGTTCAAACCCCAGCACCACATACACAGCTAAGTGTCGGAGACACAAAGGCCAGATGAAAAATAAATAAAATTGAATCTCTCTCTTAAAGATTCTGGACCATCCCATAAAAAGATAGGAATTCTTAACTTCACACGAGAAAAGCAAATGTGTAAGGATAGACCAGAGAATTTTGAATAAACAATCAAAGGTTCTGTTCTATGAGATAGGAAATGCATCGCGAAGCCTCAACGATTGCTCAAAGCTTGCTGCTATCTCGGGAAGAGTCAGACCCAATATAACGGCCGGGGAAGTCCGGAAGCAAGCTCCAGTCCGAAGGGCAACGTAGAACATGACAAAGTTCCAGCTCGGGAGGGCCTTGGTGCTAGAACCAGTCGGCCACTGGGGAAAAAATAAAGCTGGGTCCTTCCCAAAATAAGTTTCCAGTGGAGCAAATGCTCAGATCTTACAAATAAACATAATCATTAGAGAAAACACGGAATAATTCTTCAAGTAGGTTTTGAGTGGAGGAAGCCCCAAAGTCATAAACCACTTCACATCTCACCATTAAACTGCAGAAACTGTTACATAGGTGGAAAAAAACCTATAAACGGAAACACTGAGATTGAACTGGGAATACATCCAAATACGCATTAAAATACAAATTCACTAAATGTATAAATAATGCTTATTAATCAATTAGTAAATGATCAGCAAACCAATGGGAAAGGATTTAAATAAATTATTTTTTTGGACAAAGAATATAAACAGGAAGCTCATGGAAAAATAAATGTGAATGATGTATGCACATGTGATTAATAAAATTACCAATTAAAGAAATAATTCCATTTTCAAATAAAAATTGACAAAATGTAAGAGAACATTATAATACACTATGTGGATGAGGGGGGAAGAGGCATTCAAACATTGCTGGATAGAAGATTGGAAGATGTCATTGGAGGATGATTTGTAATAGCCATCAAAATTAAAAATATATTCATCCCTGGCTCCGGAAGCTGAGACAGGAGGATCACAAGTTCAAAGCCAGCCTGGCAACTCATCAAAACCATGTGTACAAAGCTATTTACTATGGAAACATTGTTAGAAACAAAAGAGGAGACACAAAGAAAATGATCATTAGACCAAAATCTCTAACTCTTTTAACTGACTTGAGACACAAATACGCTTGGTGCTTTTGCAGGAAATCCAGAATTTGGAACATCTGCAGAAAGATGCACATTAGCTAGTGGGAGGTAATACTTTTTCATTACACTTGAATAAGTGTGTATTGTGTTGGTTATTGAAGAGGAAAAAAGAAAAATAGGATAATAAAAAATTGAACATAGGAGATAGAATGCATTAATTATGCAATCTTAGCACAAGGATGAGGAAAGAGGTCTGCTCAGAAATAAAGATGTAATTATAGGAGCCGAAAAGATTATTTTTAAGTGTTTGCAGGTGGTAAAGAGCCAGCTACCAGCTAGTATTTATGAAGGAAACAGAATAGATATGTGCAGATTCTAAATGTTCGTCATATCCCTAACTCTTTTGCACATGAAGATATAAAAATATTTTATCTTCAGATGGTAGAAAGGAAATTTGGAGTATTGACAATAAATTGAGTCATTAAAAGTCACAGCAATAGGAGTGAGATGGCTTCAGAAACCTGCTGTTCCCTGGGGCAAAGAGTCTGAGGTGAGCGGGAAGCTTGTTCCTGAACAGGAGTATTCTGGAATGCACGGGGCATTCAGTGGGCAGGTAGAGTGACGTCAAGCACCCTGTTCCACCAGGGTCCCCTTCAGCTGGAGAGGATCCATGTTCCTGTGATAACAGGGAACCCTAGCGACTCCACTGGAGGAGTTTGGCTTTGGATCCTCAGCCCTGTGTCCCTGATGCCTAGACCTGGGCCTGTGTGGTATTAAATGCCTTGCACTTGGCTGGTTCCACCGCTTCCCAGGGAGGATTCCGGGTAGGGCCTCTCACTGTCAGATGCTCCTAGCTGGAGGGCCAGGAGCCAGATGGCTGAGTGTAACAGTGGCTTTTATAAACTCAACTGCAGCAGCCTCCGAGGCCTATTCTCTGGGGTCCTCTGGGGCGAGATGCACCGCCTCTCCACCTCTGCACCTGTGCTGAGGGTATTTATTACCTGTATGTGCTTCAAGTCCTGGAAATAGTAACAAGCGTCACCTTTATAACCAGAGGATCCCAAAGTGCCTGGCCTGTCTTAATCATATTCTAAAAAAAAGATCCTCGGAGGGTGGCTGTGGTGTGATGCATCCCCATCGAATGCTACGGATGTGACCAAACAGCCCAGGGCCGGCAGGGGCGCCTCATGGGGCCGCCTGGCCCAGGGTCTCCGGCAGGAGCGGGTGATGTCACACTCTTGGATCCATTCTTTCTGGTGTTTGTTTTGTTTTCATGTTTCACAGAATGTGTGTGGCCATCTGCAGTTGTCTTCCTGCTGGCAAGTCCTCCCCTTTCCAAGGAAATAAGATTCCCTGAACTTGACAAAGAGAAAGAAACCAGAGCCAAAGTGATTTGAGAGGGGGTCACAGCAATTGCTTGGTGTCCTGTGACGTCGTCGAGTGGACCAGAGCTCAGCGCGGGGAGAGGGGTTGTTTTGTCTACCTGGTAATTACTGTTCTAAACGTACTCCTAAGGGCCATGCACTTACGTGGTTAAGAACCTGCTTATAGGGGCTGGAGCGGTGGCTCAATGGTTACAGCGCTTGCCTGGCATGCGCAAGTGCGCAAGTTCAAACCCCAGCACCACATACGTAACGAAGCGTCCAAGCAACGAAAGCCACATAAAAAAACTAAATACAATTGATTCTCTCTCTCATCGTCCCTCCCTTAAAAAACAAACAAACACACAAAAAACCTGCTTATACTTGGGGAAGAATAAGGCAGAAAAGCAGATTAACTGGATGTTTTCACTGGAGCAGGACTGGTGTGGTCAAATCCACTTAGATGTGGGAGGGTTTGTTTAGTTTCCCCCTAAACAATATGTATTATAACCACACGCTAGGGTTTGTGATGATGTTGTCTCAAGCCACTTCTTAGTGTTTCCCAAGCTTTTCTTCCTTCCAAAACCGTGTATTCAAGTGTGGCTCATTTACTTCTTCTCACTGAGCGGACTCCATTTATCATCTACACAGATGATTGATAGCACTCACCCTCTGCACTGAGTAACTCTACCACCCGGCCAGGCTCTAACCTGCTCTCTCTACTGAAGAGAGAAGAACAGGTACGGGAGAGATGTGAGATGCAGCCCAGAGCCAAATGGAAACTTGGGCTTTGACAGAATCAGAAGGACCGAAAGAGAAATGAACAGGAAATAACTTTATTACGCAATGCTGTGCCTATTTTTTAATAATGGTTTGGTGACCCCTATCAAAGCCACCATGGTGCACAGCTCTAAGAATCACAGACTACAATGTAAAAATCATATCTCTTGGAGTTGTACCGCATGACTAACCACAAATGTCCCTTATTTTTGTCACCTTAGACTATATTTTCCATTTTTATCATTTGATATCAATCAAAACACAAGAGAGCAATGTATGGGAACAGAAAGATCACAAGACCTTAGGGTGCATGTCTTGAATTCTAATTTCCATTCTAACACTAGGTTTCTGCAGAATATCCTGGTACAAGTGTGAACTGGGTTGCCCTGGTGGGTCACCAAGACCACAAGATTCTCTGTTCTTCACAAGGCATATATTTTATTTGCAGAGATGCACATGCTGTTTTAAAATGAAGCAGTATCTTTTTGGGTAGTCTTCAAACGATGTTTGCAGCCAATTTAAAACCCTGAATAACAGCTTCCTCCAACAGGTGCTTGTAGGACCAGCACCTTGCACCCCGCTTGGCTTTCATCAGACCTGCTACGTCTGGCCCTCTACTGTGCCTTCCTCTGCTTTTATTGTTTTAAATCTGCTTTTCCAGTTTCAAACAGTTAGGTGAGTTCTCCTGAAATTGGGACGAAAGCCTCTTCTCTTTGGGGAGCTTCCTTGCGTGGCGCTCAGAGGAGCCCTGTTGCTCCCTGCTCCTCTCTCTAGCCGTTTCATTTGTAATTTGTGATTGCACTTCGTTATTTTTTGTTATTGTTGGGGTATTTAATTTTTTCTTCTGGCAGCCTTATTTCCAAGGGCTTCCCAATGACCCCTCTGACTTGGGGAGGGATTCTTGGCTCTGTGCTGGAATTACCTGGGGAGGTTATTCTGTCTGCAGCTACCAGCACCCCTCCTCCCAGGGTCTGATTTAATTGCGCAGAGATGCAGTCTGCAAGCAGAGACCTTTTAAAACCTCCCCAGGTAATTCTAAAATGCCTTGGGGATGGAGATTGGCACTAGGTAGTGCTTTCCAACTGTAGGCCACCAGGGGGATCCTCTAAAATGCAGATGCTGGTTCAGTCCCTCTGGGTGGTTCCCCAGGTTTTTCTTTGCTAACCAGTTCCCAGATGAAGGGAACTTGCCAACTTTCCAAGCACTTGATCAGAGCCTGCTCCTCTGTGTCCTCAGACACTGGCCACTCTCATTGTTCCCTGCACACATGGAAGAGAAGGGGCTGCTGGTTTCTTGCTGGTGATTTGTTTCTGAATATCTGAGAGCAAGGATTTGGATTCTGTTCCAACCAGAGAGATGACCTCAGCTCAGAATTCTTAACGGTGATGCGCTGGAAGGGCTCATGGAGAGCCCTAGAGTAGCTGCGGAAGTCTTTCAACACTGAAGATATTTAGGGTTCAATAGATGCAGAAAGAAATGTATTCCAATCTTCCTTTATCTGACAGCAGGCAGAAAGTTCTAGAAAGGGAAGCTACCATGCCTCTTCGGGGTGGGGTTTTCTCCCAGGCAGAACAAGAGCAAACCTACCACCCATGCCCTGTCCAGGAGTGCTTTATGGTCACCAAGGAGGGGTAAAGCCTCCTGAAGACAGTGTGACCATCATCGTCAACTCCCTCATCTTTCATTTGTTCTGGAAACCCACGTGTTCTTACACAGGCTTTTCCTAAGTCTTTCATATTCAGCATTTGTTAAGTTGCTACTTCTGTAACCTCCTGTATCCAAAGTCCCCCCTGCTTCTGTTAATATGACTTTTTTTTTTTCAGTTTGATTTGCAGGCCTCCAGGCACTGAATTTAGGAGGACGTTTTCTTCTTGGACTCTGGGCCACTGGAGGCCGCTAGTTAGCATGTCCCTCAGGACTTCATGTGTCCTCTGCTCCTTTCAGCCCGGCCTCCCACAGTCCCCTCATATTCCTGTTTACCTAAATGAAGAAACATCAAATCATGTTACTTAAATGAACCTCTGCCTTGTAGTTTGGAAGCTGTTTCCCGACCTTTTAATAGAGTTCACAGCCACTTTTTCTTTTTAAAATTTTTGTGAGAATTTCCCCAATTACAGAAGTGGTCGATGACTGGATCAATACTGCCACTGATCGACCCTGGGGAGAGCTCAGCCCAGGAGCAAGTGGCAGTTTTCCTGCAAATGTAACTCCCACCACACAGCAGAGGCCGACCTTTATATGTCGGCAAGGGACTCCTGATGTCAACATCGCACGCTAACAGCAATGTGTCCTAACCGGTCTGTATTTGCATGAATCGATCCAAGCAGGACGCTGTCATGCCCGAGTCATGACTTTTAATGCATGAACTGAAATTGTGTGGTCCCTACAATCGTATCTCGCAGACCGAAGAGCAGACAGTTGGCTTAAAGTCATAATGGATGGAGCTCATGCTGGCCAGGGGCAGCATCTAGGTGTTTCTGCACCCAGTTTCTTGGCAGATGACTGAGACCACACCGGCCCACAGCCTCCTGCAGCGTCAACCTGCAGCAGCCCAAGAACCTGCATGTTTCGGAGAGCGTCCATCAGCTGGTCCATCTTGCACTTGGAGGAACCGATCTGAGAAACCTCCATGCTTTTTCTCCTCTTTTCTGCCCTCCTCTCTTCTTTCCACAGCAGGAATGTGGCCCACAGGGAAAGCCCAGCCCCTGTGGACTCCTCACAGCAGCCATGAAGAGAATTCTTCCAGCGCACTTGGCCCAGAGCACCCTCATCTCTCACGGGAATCCACGTGTGGGGAGCAGACAGGGTTGTTCAGTCTGCAAATGGGCTCTTCTGACAATAGCACATTCTGGCTTCTGTCCAGAAGGTTCCAGGCACAATCTTGGCAGGGAATCACAATTGGGACAGTTTAACATACAGAAGCTGATAGAATCTAGGCAGGGCTGGAATACCATAAAAACAATCAAATGCACACCGTTTTAGACGATGAACTGTTGTGAATTACAAGTCTGCAGGAGGGGAGGGTTAGGAGGCCTTTCCTGGACATTGGAGCTTCAATTGGGTCTAATATGATAATACCAACCAAGAATATTATTAACATAATTGCAGCTAAACTTTTTTAAAAACTTGTCATGTGTCTGTGATTGTGCTAGGTGTGGTAAACACCTGGAATTCTGGGAGCGAGGTCTTGTCATCTCCATTTTAGAGATGGGGAGACTGAGGACCCAGGGTGTGAAAACTGCCTTAGTTCACTGTGCTGGTGTGAGGCAGTGGCGGGGCTGCCTATTCTCCTCCCCATTCTTCTTCCTGTCTTTGGGACACCTTGGTTGGAGACCCACTAGATGGTAGGCTTGGAGTCACTTAGAGGTTTATATCCCACATGCATTGTTGGTGGGTTTTGTAGATTAGTACAATCGCTTTGGAAAGCAGTGTGGAGATTCTGTGAAAGGCTAGAAATGGAGCCAACATATGACCCAGTTATCCCACCTCTTGGTATTTGTCCAAGAGAACAGAAATCAGCACACTGTAGTGATGCGTGCTTCCCAATGCTATGGCAGCACAGACCACAGAACCAAGTTATGGAACCAGCCTGGGTGCCTGTCAACAGTCGAACGGATAAAGAAAATGTGGTATAGACACACAACGGAGCTCTGCTCAGCCACAAAGAGGAACGAAACTGTGTCATTTGCTGGTAAATGGATGGAACCAGAGAGCATCACAAAGAGGGAGATAAGTCAGACCCCGAAAGTCAAAGGTTGAATGTTTTCTTTCATATGTGGAAGCTTGAGAGAAAAAAGGGATTAAAAAAGAATCTCATGAAAACAGAAGGGGAGAGTTTAGAACAGACGTAGGATATGGGGGAGGGGAGGGAAAGGAACTGAGGAATGGAATTCATCAAATTCTGCCATATGCATGTATCAAAACATCACAACGAAGCCCACTGTTATGCCTGATTATAATGCAGCAACGAAAAGCATGAGAAAGCACCCGAAAGAGAAAGGCAGAGTGCTGTGGAGGATGTGGAGGAAGAGTAATTCCAATACGATGTTGGTAGGGATTTAAATCAAGGCAGCCATTATGTAAAACAGCGTGGACTTTCCTCAAAAAACTAGAAATTAGCATATGATATAGTAAAAAAAAAATATATATATATATACATATATATATGTATATATATATGCTTAGAAATGTTACCCGAGTCACCCACAGTCTATTTAGGAAGAGCTAAGAGTGGAAATGCAATTGAACAGTCTCTCCCCTACGCAGGTTGTGTAGACAAATGATTTGCATCTGATTAATTTTGCATCCAATCTCTACCTCCTGTCATCGTAAGCTCTTGTGCTTTCTAATGACAGCCCTTACCCCTGCAGAAGAGGAGCCATGTCCTGTAAGCCTGAGCCCACCTCTTAAAGACCTGGAAGGCAACGCTAGGCACTGAATAACGCATCTGCGTTGCTTTGGGGAAATCTCTTCTGATGTGGGAACCCAGACCCTGGCTGCACGTCATTCAGATTCAGAAGGGGCGAAGTGAGAAAACCCTGATCCAATCATCCCACAGCCGTGCTGCTCTTTGAGTGGAGTGCAGGCAGCTCCTAGATGAACGAAGGGTCAGTAATTCCTGCATTGCTTGCCTCTGACGCCTTCACTTGGGGCACTGAGCAAGAATGTCAGCTGTGACTCTTGAAAACCTCTCTGGTGCTAAGAGAACTCTTGACTCACAGATTGCTGCACTCTTTCTTATCTCCCCAACACTGCCAGGCAGGGTCTGCTATTAACCCATCTTATGGTTATGGAAACTAAGGTTTTAAAGAAATCAAGCAATCAGCCCAAGAAGGTCCGGACTTTACCTGAATCCAAGTGATCGAGGTGCCAGGGGTCGGTGGCGGATGACATGGGGGACAGCGTCAGGGGGGAGGCCCCGCAGTTGGACTCCACTAGCTCACCCTGAATGTGCACTTGGGCTGAGGCGTTCGTCTGCCTCAGAGCAGCCTTGAGTGGGGCGATGTGGTTGAACTGGACTCTGGAGAGGCAGCCCGTGAAGCCCGGGGTGTTGTATTTGTGAATCTCCTGGTCGATCTTCCCTGTTTCTAAAAGAAAAAGGAGAGATACAGTTCCCGCAGAGTTCCAGCCAGAAAGTAGACTTGTCATGGGACAGCTGAGCCCAGTATGGCTCTGAGGGTTCAGTTGTAGATGAAATATTAATGACTGCTTAAGCCTTAAGGAGGCAGACGTTTTTGGGAGGCTGAGGCAGGAGGACCTCAAATTCAGAGCCCACCTTAGTAACTTAGCAAGACCCTGTCCCAAAATTAAAAAAAATAAAAAGGATTTTTTATTTATTATTTTATTGGGGATGTGGCTCAGTGGTTAAGAACTCCTGGGTTCAATCCCTGGCACCAAAAAATAAAATAAAATAAATAAATTTAAAAGAATAAAAAAAGATGCAGACTTCTCTGAAAAGAACCTTGTATTACTACAGAACGTGGGCAAAATACATCCTAATTACCTTTCAGTTGCTTTGAGATAACACTGAAACCGGCAGCAATATCTTGGTTTGGATTGATTTTTCTCCCTGTCTTTTCTGATCTTCCTTGACCCTCTTAGACATATTGAACAAGGCCCCCTGCTCAGACCTCCTGTTTTGTTTTATATTTTTTTCTTATTTTCTCCTTCAAAATTCTTTATTAAAGAGAGAGAGAGAGAGAAAGAGAGAGAGAAGAGAGAAAGGAAGAATTCCTGTGGCTTGTAATTAGGTATATTCCTTTTTCAGTATGCAATTCTCTAGGAATTCTGGGGTTAACAGAAGCCCTGCTAATGTCTGATGGAGGATCTGGAAGTCAGGAAATGTTCCCAATTCAGTTACAAGCACACACAGCGCACCTAGGACTCATCCCCCCCCCCCCAGCCCTCCCACACTATTCTGTGAGGTCATCTTCCCCAGCTAACCCTCAGTTCAAGGGTGAGCCCAAGTAGGGGCAGCGTAGGGGCAGCCCAGGGGCCCAGTGGCCCAGTGCACCAGCCACGCCGCCTCTGCCAACTGAATCAGCAAGCGTCTTTTTGGCCCTTTGGCCTATTTTTAGAACCCAGAAGAAACTAATGCTGAATGAATGTACAAATGCTTAGGGTGTGTCGACCAGCGAGCCAGGCAGTGACCCCAGCGTCTCGCATCCAGCAGGATCTTCTGCAGGGAGAAGCAGGGTACTTGGTAACAGCATCATTGTCCATGGAAACCGGGAAGCGTGGTTCCTGGAATGACGGGTCCTGGAGACCAGCTGGAAGCAGCTTTCGAGGAAAGGGAAAGCGCTCTCCAGGCTCACTGTCACGGGGTTCCTTGTGAGCTGGCAACTGTAGGAGTCTGAGGGACCAAAGCACAGGGCCAGGCCGGGGGCCCTGAACACCACGTTAAGATGTTTGTATTTCAGTAGAAAACTCAAGTGTATGAAGCAGCAGAGTCTGTGATGAGAACCATGTTAGAAAGGGAATTCTAGTGGCTCTGCCCAGGTGTCCCCCAGGCTCCTGCAAACTCCCCCAGGGCTGAGGCAGGGCCTGGGTACAGTGTCCCCCTGCCCACTTCCTCTTGACTCCCTCGCCCAGCACCAAAGCCTCCGTGTCCTCTGAGGTGAGTCAGCTTGAAGGAGGGCAGGCTTCCCTGCCTGTTTTAGCCTTTTCCCTACTGCAGCCAAAAGACCCAACAATTTTAGAGGAGGGCAAGTTTTTCTGGTGCTCCCAGTTTTACAGGTCTCAGTCCATGGATGGTCAGCTCCATGGCTCTGGGTGAGGGTGAGCCACAGCACCATGGCGGGAGAGTGTGGTGGAGGAAAGTGGCTCAGGACAAGGCCACCAGGAAGAGAGAGAGACTGTCCTCACCATGGCCAAACTCTACACCCCAAAGGCAGCCCCCAGTGACCCACCTCCTCCCACCACACCCTACCTCCTACAGCTGCCACCCAGTTAATCCCTATCAGGGGATCAACTCACTGATTAGGTTAGGGCTCTCCTCACCCAATCATTTCACCTCCAAACTTTCTTGCATAGTCTCACACATGGGCTTTGGGGGACACTCATCTACAAACCATGACACTGCCACATCACAGAAAGTGAGCGGTTCCTCAGCCTTATCTATCTGAGGGTTCTCCATTTAACATGGAGCTCCCACTTCTTCAAGAGGTGGCCCCAGAGGAGGGACACGAGGTGCGCAGTGGTCACAGGGGAGCGCGGACACAGGCTTCTGATGACGGACCAGGCACCAGTAAAGCAGTGGTGGTAATAGGGGCGCCAGGGTGAGGCTCTGGGCTTGTGCATCTTAGGCGGTAGAAGTGTCAGTCGTGTGGGCAGAAGGCCCGGGTGGACGGCCGGCTGAGCCCTGTGTGGATATCTGTGTACTTTTCCACTGTCTTTGGGGGTCTTTCTCTCTCTTCTTTACCTTTTCTCCTTTCTGTGTTTCCTACCTATTGGGAAAATCCCCAGAACTCAACTATTGTTCTTTCCTTGAAAGGTGCGAAGAACAAAGACTCCGCAGAACCAGTATTTCCAAATCCTGACGTTGTTTCAAATCTGCCCTGTGTGACTCTTTCCTAAAGAATCCAGGTTGGGACCGGTCATCCTGGGGATGTGTGTGCATGAGATGCTTTTGATTCATCAGGACTAAGGATTCCACCTGGGGCCATGTGCTCATAACAATGTCTAAGCACCGAGGTCAGTCCAGGTGTGGGTGCTGTGCTGAGTCCTCGGTATGCAGCCACAGGACCCCTCCTAACAACCTGCTATTCCTTGATTCTTCCCCCACCCAGTTGCACCCAGGGGCACTCTAACACTGAGCTATGTCCCCAGTCATTTTTACTTTTTAATCTGAGACAACAGAAAGTATCTTCAAATGATAGGACTGTAAAGCTATCATTTTAGTACATTTGAGCTTATTACAATTAAATTATGTTCATCTGTAAAATGGATTAGACTGTCCTCATTACTGAAATCAAATACTAAAATACCGTTTACTGTAAGAAAACAACTTTCTGCGTTGAGATGTCTTGGCCCATGGGTTCTGTAGGGAAAATCTGCTCTACAAAATGCAGACTTTAGAAATGTGAAACCATTAAATTTTCCAACTGCAATTAGTCCTTTCATGTCTTATATTCATAGTGATATGGGTTAGGGAAAATAGCTCACTTAAAATTCTGACACAATTCTGGGCGAAACCTCTCAGGGAAGCGCGGTGACGGTCCCTGGGGGAGAGGCAGCTAGGGCGTTTCAGTGCATTATCAGCTTTGCCTGCTCCCTCTTGGTCTGTCTCTGCATGCCAAGTGACAGGCTGGGGTGTTGTGGGAAATGAACAAGGGACAGGATTGTGCTGGGGGCTCCTGTCCATGCCCGAGCGCCTCTGCTACAACTGAGCAATGTTAGATGCCGATTTCTCCAAAGAGATTTGCCTTCGAGGCTAACTTCACTTATATATTCTTCCTGGCAATCCCATGGGATCCACTCACCAGCTGATTCTGTTAGCTTTCATACTTTTTAGGTGCCAAATAACATTTTATTTTTCTTGAGGGAGAGATGTGATGTTATAAAATATCAAATATCATTGTAAACTTAATTATTATTCTTATTACTTTTAAGAGAGAGGGGATAGTGAGAGAGAGAAAGAAAAAGTCAATTTTATTTAGTTTTTCATGTGGCTTTCATTACTCTGACACTTGGTTGTGCACGTGGTACTGGGGTTTGAACCTGCATCCTTGCGCATTCCAGGCCAGTGCTGTAACCACTGAGCCACTGCTCCAGCTGCTATTATTATTACTTTTAATGAACTGGAGTCAAAAGCTCTTAGGACATTGATGAGACCCGTGCATGGACTGTGGAAGTGACCTTTCTTAGAATTCGCGGGGTCTGCAGTGGTAGCTCCTAGTGGGGCTCACCTTGCTCCTCAGGCTGGAGGGACAGCTGGCCTCAAAGCACTGCCCACCCCCTGTCCCCTCTCTCTGGTCTGGCGTGTGCTCTCTGGTGACAGCAGGGTGGTTTTAGGTGATCGACAGGCTGGGAGTTAAATAACGTCCAGTCACACTGTGGCTGGTTATTCCCTCAGCTCCTCTGCAGTCCTCCAGAGAGAGCGGCAGGTTGGCTCCGTGAGAGGCTGGGCTGCCCTCTGCCATTTCCCTTTCCACAAGGACAGAGCAGACCTCACGGAGGGACCCTGGCTGAGCTCTACCCAGTGCCTCAGCTTGACAGCTCTTTCATTTCATGGGCCTACTACAACATTTCCCTTTGACATAAAATTTTCCCTCTTGGCAGAAATATATTTAAATAAAATGGTGAGTGCATTTAAGGGAAAATATGAAGTAAACAAACAGCAAAAGAGTCACTGCAGGTGGAAGCTACGTCACAGAGATAGCAAAAACTGTGCCCATTGCCCAAAGGAGGTTTAATGAGGCATGAAGAGTGTTGGGCTCTGTGCAAAAGGAAAATCGCCATATTGGACGCCATGATACTTCTCTTTCCTCCCCCTTCACATTTCGTGTGCTCTGAGCAAGGCGAGTTACGCCTGCGCCGGAGTGCTACTTTCTCTCTCTTTGCACACCCCCCGATCGGTGATAGATGACGTCACCAACACAATAGTCCCTCATTGGCTGAAATGAGCTAGTTTTGCCACTTTACTATTAGTCCCTTAGCAGCCTGCTCTCGCTATATCTACGGATGTGCGGGAGAAATAAAGCGGGAGAGAAGTTTCAAAGTGCCACCTGCGTGTGAGACTGAGTTCTTTTCTCCCCTGGCCCGGAAGGAAGGTCCCACGTTCCAGCCACCGGCGCTCACCCACCTCGCCCCCGGTTCCCAGCCCTGTCCTGACTCGGCCCCCAGGGAATGGCCCAGGTCCAGGTCATTCCGCCCGCTCCCCGCTCCAGAATGCTGCGGGGAGTGACAGAAGAGGAATGAAATTGGGGCGGGAGCAGTGGCTCTGCGGTTACAGCGCTTGCCTGGCACTTGGGAGGACCTGGCTTCGAACCCCTGCACCACGTACACAACCAAGTGTCAGAGCAACGAATGCCACATGAAAAACTAAATAAAATGGATTCTTCCTCTCTCTCTCACTGTCCCTCTCTCTTAAAAAAAATGAAATTATGTCATTTGCAGGAAAATGGATGGAACTAGATACCATCAGGTTAAGTGAAATAAACTGAACTTAGAAGGTCCAGGATCACATGTTTTCTCTCATATGTGGAAGTCAGAGAGAAAAGAAGGAAAAGAAAGTGGGGGCAGGGATTTCATGAAAATCGAAGGTCAATCAGTAGAGGAAGGGACTAGGGATGGGAGTGTGAGGGAAGGGGACATGTTGGGGAGACAGTGGCCAAATAACATTTCGTGCATGCGTGGATCTGCAACAACAAAGCTCGTCATCGTGTATAACTATGCTGCACCAACAAAACGTGGAAAAACATTGTGCTGATTTTCAAATGCCTGCTTGGGGGAACATTACTGGGGAGGAACTTGATGCTCCTCCAAAGCCCTTGAGGTTCCCCGTTAAGAGCCTCTGTTCATTCTTGGGGAGCCCACTCCCAGCCCTCCATTCACCGTGCTGCAGCCTCTATCACCCTAGAACAGCAAAGGGCCCAGTTCTTAAAAAATGAGCCCAGAGTGACAAGCAACATCCCCAGGATTCTCTGCTTCAACTACCTGGCCAGGGTGACTTCCTCCAGCCTCAGATGAGCCAGATGCCTGCATTTATGCCTTCCTGAGAGTCCCCCATTGGTGGCAGGAGCAATATCATGAAACCATGCATTTAACAGTCATCGAGGGGCTGACTGCACAGGATGGGACCCAGGGCTGGGAAATTCAGGCACAGCCCAGGTCACTGTGGTCACAGTCTGTCTATCAGCTTCATGGGGCAAACAGGTGTAGAACGTGAAAGAGCTGGGGTCCAGTAGGTCACAGTCTATCACTTCCTGAAGTACAAGTCTGGAAATCTGTCTGTCTCACTGAAAACAGATGTGTCGTTGTGTGGACGCTGACCCTTGCTAGCCACACCTTCCGAGGCCTCGCGTGAAGGGCAGGGTTTCAAGGCATAAAGGAACATGTGGGAGGTGGCTTTGAAATCACTGCCTGGGTGAAGATCTATGTAGTTCTTGGAAAACGGGACTGAAATGAGATTGCTGAGTAGTCCCCCAGTGTGCTCTTGCCCTTGTGGTGAGGTACTGTAAGCAGAAGTGTCCCACTGTGGCTCCCAGGGTCAGGGCTGAGCGGCTGGGGCTCCACTGAGCAGAGCTGGGTGCTGGTTTGTTAGGTTTTCCATTCCAGTTCCATTTGGCCAGAGCTGTATGGAGAGGAGCCTGGTCAGCTCAGTGGAGTAAATTAGTGGGGAATAACTATACACACGCATACATGCATGATCTAAAAAAGCAAAATAAAACCTCATCCTTCAGTTCTAATGCGATCAGATGATGAGCAGTAGGCAGGACATGGACATCCACAGTGATACCCTGCCGACCAGATGACTTTCAAAAGATGCAGGCCAGAATTAGATCTGTATACGTAATTGATGTTTATCACCATGAACTATGGCACTTTATTAATCCCTTAGGGGAAGACACTAATGAAATTTCATTGTTGTTATTAGATGCTTTTCTCTGCTATAAGGGAGGGTGGGGCTAAAATATGCAGGTGTAATTTAAATAGCTCTTGATCTAAGGCTCAAGCTAACTCAATTGCCAAGAGGCAGTACGAGGAAGAAGCGAAGAAGCGGAATCTTTATTCCTTCTGCAACTGTGTTGGCTGCATTTTTACTTATAAATCTCTAAGGATTGATAAAATAAAATTAGGTGGTTTGTTTAGGAGTTGGGAATAAAAAGAGCCATCTTTATGTGAAGGTGCTAGCCTACAATAACATTTTGCAAAAATGTAAGGCACAATGCTTTTATTTGAATCAGCTTATCACTATCCTGAGCTTCGAAGGATACTAATGACAATTTCCAGCTACTTAATCTCGCCTGAAAACAGAAAGCTTGTGATTGCAGGTCAATCTTATAATATAGTTGCAATTACACAGCATCAAGAACATTGCTCTACAGAGAAGTTAGACTCCCTTAGATGTTTTCTAAGCGCTAGACATTTGGCATTGTGCAGAGCACATATCTGAAAGGTGGATTTTCTGCTTTTTTTTTTTTTCAGTTATATTAAGTTGTCAGACACAAGAACGAATACCTGGAAGGAGCTGGTGCCTGGTTCCACAGCCTAAAGTGCCCTGCTATGTTGCAAGATTTTTCAGTGCTAAGAATAACAGGCTTTGCTGAAAGTAACATGACCTTTCAGAAAAATGGACGTAACTATCGGTCAAACCGCAGAGCTGGGTGCTATGAATTACTTCATGAGAAATGAAGGGCTGATTTTAGCTCTTAGCATCATGGTAAATGTAAGCTTTGGGTCCTGGCTATTTGCTGCTGCAAATCAGAACACAACTGTGTGTCTGCAGTTTCCTGCAAGCTGGAAATGGACAGATGCTTTTTACTCACTGGAGTTCATTCCATTTTTGCTTTTTCATTTTTAATTTATTAGCACCAGAAATAGAATCCTACACAGGAAACTGTCAAACTGAAATGTAGCATGGAAAAATATTTTCTTTGTGTGTGCCCTGTTCCTGCTAAAATGTTTTCTTGGTTATTGTTGTTATTTTAGGTTTTGCAAATTCATGTTCAACTGTAGCTGATGATCTAAGGAGAGAGAGTTTCAGGGCTCAAGATTTTCCCTAATTTCTCTCCAAGCCATGGATGGTTTTCCAGTGGGGGCTGAGCAGCAAAGGAACTGGGGTAAGCAGGGAAGGAGGGGAGGAGGGTGCTGACCTCCTACATTTTGCTAACAGTATAAAGAAACATAGTCCAGAAACCAGTGTTAGCAAACTGAATTTCCAGGTAATGTCAAATGGGATGATTCAGAAAAATAAAAGGTGGTTTCTTTCCTTTGTTCTCACTTGAATTGTAATCCTATCCTAGGAGGTCTCTGAAGCTATTGTACCCAGAAGGAAAAATCCACTGAGGACCAGTTGCAGGAAAGTGTAAAGATCAAAACTTCAGGAAATTGAAGTTGAGGTAGAAATGGAAAGTAATGCTTTTTTCAGGGTGAAGAGTCCTCCCAGGCACCCGTAGAAAGAGGGAGAAACATTTTCCAGAAAGTACATTGGGGGTTCCCTTAATTTGTTCTCCATGCTACATAAATGACACAAGAAAGAACCCAAATCTTGGGACCTTGCCATATGAAATGGAGTTCTGAAGACAAAGTCTAAATACCTGGGGCTGAACCTGAAGCCCCAGTGGGTCATTACATAAATTTGAACACTACAGTTGCAACGCTAGGATAGAGACCAGAGATGAACTGGTAGGGTGTGGGACATAAAAGTATTTCTACCCACACCACCTTTTTCTCTGCCTCTAAAATCAATCAACTTGTTCATTTTCAGATTGGGATAAGAGGCTGCTAGGTTGGGGGGACAATGGCAGAAGCCATATAAATTCAGGGAAGCATTCTGCGAAGTCTCTTGTGACATTTTGTGTCAAGACAGACTTTTGTGGGCTTGTGATAGTAAGAGTTGTATTTTAAAGATAGATGCAGTACGAGATGAACACTGGGTGGAATTTGATCAATGGGGTGGAATCTACTCCAGCAGAACTTTTATTTTCTTATTAACATGGCTAAAAACATCAATAGTACATTGATCAATGTGTCACATGATATTTGGTAGAAAGCAGTGGCTATCCAGGAAATGTCAGGATCACATGCCAAAAAGACTTTGAAAGGTTGAAATGATGGTCTATATCTAACTAGATGAAATTTAGCAGAACACCTAGTTTTTATAGTTGGAGATGCCACCCCATCTCCCCTCCTCCCGTCCTCTTCAATACCGAACCGGATAGCACAGTGGTAGCAGCATGGGATCTTCTCCATCCCCAGGACTAGGCAATCCAATTACTTAGAAGCAATTCAGGAGTTAAGAGTGGCAAATGGTTGAACTCAAGATAAGAATGGAGTATGGGCGATGTGGGGGTAACTGGTTTAAGAACAGATGAATATCATATTGTTACTTTATAAGGATTTTTGATTGTACAATAACTCAACTCCTTAATAAAAATTTTAAAAAAAGAAAAGAAAAGGATGAGTCTAGATTCTAATCTAGGGTGTGATTTCTGAGGCTGTCCCTTGGATTAATTCTGGAATGGCGTCATCATCGGCAAAGATGGTACAGAATCTGGTCTGTGGAGAGAGTTGAAGAACCGTGGAGAAGATGCAGGAAGCTCACTGTCTCTGCTGTCAAACACTGGATGGGCTGTCATCAGGGACAGCATTCGAATGTGTCCTGGGAGGCATTAATCTAAGGAAACCTAACTGGAATGTGGGCCAGTGATTAACGATGAGATCAGGTCAGCTAGGGTGGACATCAGGAGAGGAGCCCTGGAAGCAAGGTGGTGTCGAGTTGAACATTCTGGATGTAATTCCAGCCAGGGGTGATGGGTTGGGGGGGATTTAAGAAACAGAAGGGGGGCCAAGCCATCCAGCGGAGGAGGTAAGTCCTCAGACCCCAATTCTAGGTGACACTGTAAGGAGAGGGAAGAGTTCCTGATATCCCCCTCTGTGTTGGCCACCAAAATCCAGTGGGATGTTCAGTGACTTTTGTTATCCAGAAAAGAACACTGAGCTTGAGGGTTGAGTCACTTGGCTGAGGCCACTCAGCTGGAAGGTGGGGTGGGGGCCCCCACGCTGAGGACTGCACGGACTCTGGACTCCAGACTCCACTCTGTGGGGGAGGATTTGGAATTTAGGCTGAAGCCACCCTGAGCACAGAGTTCCCTTTCTGGGGTCAGCCTCTGACATGCTTGGTCACAAAGGCTGACGGACCCAGAAATTTCCTGGAGAGCCAGAGGGCATTGGAAATGGGCATCCTGGGTCCTTCTGACTGGGGCTAGAAGGGAGGTTTCTTATGGGGCAGTGATGAGTGAGTTAGGGCAGGAGTCCCACAGAACAGCTTCATGCGTTGTCCCCTTAGGAGTTTACTGTTTTGGAGTTTGCCACATTATTTTCCATCTATTTTTTGTTTTTTAAATCATGGGTCCCCAATTGGGATTTAAAGACAGCCTAGCAAATCCTTATGTATTTTGCAACTAAAAGCTTTTCTTTCACAGAATTCAAAATCCTCTAAACTGGAGGATATACTATAACAACCCTCATTTAGAATTAGGTTCTGGATGGTGTGGTGGCTTAGCTGAAAGCTGCTCAGGTCAGCTCAAACCTCTTTCAAAAGCTGGAAGACCTGTCTGCATGCATAGGGGCCGGAGCCGGAACTGGCCATTCTGAGTGCCCTGCTTCTTCCTGTCACTTCTCGCCCCTTTCAGCTATTTCTGAAACATGACTGTCATATCATACCGAAGGTGGCAGTAAAGACATGGATAGCATCAGAAAAGAACAGCAAGCTTTCTCTCCAACCCCGATTTTCAGCAACATTGCTGTGAGGTCTCCGTTGCCCTTAGGGCTTGGCCTCAGTGAATACTTCATGGCTATGGCCAGAGAGTCACTGAGCTGCTGTAACATGCTAGGTGCACACATAATAAGAACCACAGCATTTTATTAATACTCACAGCAACAGGAACTATTTTCCACCCATTTTGACTGATGCCCTCTGAAGTGAAGGAAGGAACCTGCCCCAAATTAGCCAGAAAGTGCCAGCATGTGAACCTAGAAAATTTGCCTCCAAATCTCAACAACTTTAAAAGAGAGAGAGAGAGAGAGAAACAACTCTATTTAGTTTTTCATCTGGTTTTCGTTGCTCCCACACTTAGTTGTGTATGTGATGTTGGGGTTTGAACCTGGGTCCTTGCACATGCCAGGCAAGCACGGTAACTGCTGAGCCACCACTCCAGCCCCCAAATCTCAACATATTAACCATCATTTTTGCCAGTAAAGATATTAACCCAGCTGCTAGGAGACTGGAGGAGGTCTCTGGAAGAGTCAACTGGGAGTCGCCTCTCACAAGTTAGGAGCTTTGTAGGACTCCAAAGAAGCCTCCTAATTAATATTTGCATTTAATATTAATACCTAACTTAGCTGCAACCACTCCCCACCCCATCCCAGCTTGCAGACAATCTGCTGTAGCTGAAGGTCTGTCCCCTTGTGAACTGTGAATTGCTTAGAACTATTCAAAGTGCATAAGATAGGAAAGAAGGAAGCAAGCTGAGCCAGACACTGAACTTGGTCTGCCAGAGCCTTCCAGCACTGAGGGTTTGGAAATCTATTGGTGTTTATTTTATTTTCAATAAAAGAGAAGGCTCTTTCTGAAATGCTTGCTCAGGGTCCTCATTTTCAGCTCCTGGGGTGCCAGCTGCATGCTGATTTCCCCAGCAGGGTGGCTCCTCTGGTCCCATCATTATCTCCACTCTGCTGGCTGCCTCAGCTTGTTGACAGAGGCTTCCATCTCCACTTCAGAAGGTGCAAATTACTGTGGCTGGGGCACCTTGAAGCAAATGCATTTCCTCTGCACTGCTTGTCATTTCTCTCTGTGTGTGCCATGTTCCCAAGCGATCAGAACTTAAAATATCATACGGGGCAATTGCACTACTCTCGCTTCAAAAACATGTCATCGTGATTCCTAGGTGTCTTGGGGAAAAGAGCTTTCTCTGGATAACGGAGGGCTGAATTCTCTTCCATCCCGCTGAACATGCATCTAAAATGCTTTCTTAGGCAAATGAGACCCAACCTCAGGGTCACGTGATGACTTTCACAGGCCCCACATGTTTTTGTTTTCAGGGGCTCCTTCCTCCATAAAAACATCAAAACGATGTTTGATGTTATGTACTAAAAACGTGCTTCCTTCTGCATAAGCTTTCATTTTTTATTTCTGATTTTAAAAGAAATCAGAGCATTTTAGTGGGGCTTTATAAGTACTGTGGCCCTAGGCACTGCTCACTGAGCCTAATGGCTATGTTGGCCTCCGCCAAAAAATGTTTGATGGTTTTTCTAGGTGGCTTGGGGCTTTAGTGGGAACACTGTTTCATCTTTCTGTGGGGACAACAGGAAAGTAGGCCGTATTTGATGACTAGAGTGGGCTTTGGCACTGTGACTGGTGTCCTGATAAGAGGGGAAGAAACACAGACACACGCAGTGAGCAGGCCAAGTGAAGGCAGAGAGACTGGAGCAATGCTACCACCAACCAAGAAGGCCCAGGACTGCCAGCAACAGCCAGAAGCTGGAGGAGGAATTGCTCCTTCTGAGTCCCCAAGAAGGAACCAAGTGTGCTAGAGGAGCCAGGGGCCTTCACATTTCCTTACAACAGGCCAGCACAGGAAAATAGCAATGACAATAGCTGAGCTCTTAAGCACATGTTCTTTGGAAACAGGGATTGAACCCAGGGTTGCTTAGCCTCTGAGCCACATTCCCAGCCCTTTTTCTCCTTTAAATTTTAAATTTGAGACAGGTTCTCACTAAGTTTGCTGAGGCTGGGACTTGTGATCCTCCTGCCTCGGCCTCCCGAGCTGCTGGAATTACAGGCGTGCTCCACCACGCCCGGGTTAAGCAAGGCTGAAATCGAGGGAAAACCTGAACACACCCTCTGGCTTCTCTTGCTTTTAGTTGACTTTTAAAAAAAATGACTAATGCTGAAATTGCTGCTGAGCAATTTTATTTTTAGTCTTCTACCAGCTTTGCCGTAGAGGACACCTCTGGCTTGTGGCTTGTGTGTGTAGTTGGCTATATTTCAGGGACTTGAAGACTGCTTTTGTTGAAACCGCAGCTTGGGCCTGCACAGGGGTCTAGGATGACCTGTTGGCATCAAAGGGCCCAAGACACCCTATTGAGCCATTTACTGAACATGCATCCCACAAGGAGCCATGGAGATTTACACATGTGCAGACCACTCGTTACCTCACTTCCAACGGCTTCCCATGCCTCGGAGCACCAGCTTCATTATCTCATTAACATCCCAAACTCTACCCTTGGGGAGCTGGACTTGGCCTTGGGTCTCCCACCTGCACGCTTGGCCACCTTATAAATAAACTCGCTTCTGCAAAACCCCTTGTTTCAGTGATTGGCATAGTGTGTGGTGGGCAAAACAGGCCAGGTTTAGCAACAGGGCAGGATGCCATGTAAGGAACAGTAACTCCTTAGATCCTTACAGCTCCTCTGTGACACAGGTGCTATGATCAGCATCCTCATTTTACCTTGGAGAACCCTGCAGAGGCTGCATCCCCTCACCCTTCCCTGGCTCTCTCCTGGCTGCTTCTTTTGAAGGCGTTCCTCATCACATTTTTGGAAGTAGAATACCCGAAAGCTGAATAACAGAGTAAAGGGAGTTACATAGTAGGGAGCACCCGACTGTGGCTTCCACAGGGCCACCTCTCTTCAGCCTGGACAAGCTGGTGAGCAGATGCCACCTCCCTGGTGGGAGAAGGTGCAGGCCACCCACCCAGTCTAGCAAAGCCATCCCTCTCACACACTGAGCCTCCAAGTTCTCAAATGCTCCCTCCGGCTTTCATGGAAGGCCCACTCACTTGGCTAGAGTTCTCTCAGGGCCTCCAGGCTGCCTGCCAGTACTGCTCTCCCTGCTTCCATGCTCCCCCCCTGCAGAGGGAGGAATGCTTCTAAAGCTCCTTCCCTGCCACGCCCACCAGGGCCAGAAAGCACCTGCGCCTTCAAGGGACCAGCCTCCAGTCCCCTCCCTGGTGTCCCCTCACCCCTCTCGCCCCAGCTCCAGCCCCATCGACTGCCCAGGCTGGATCAGAAGCTTCCCTGTGAGCCTCCCCAAGCAGGAGGAACAGGGCTACTGATGTGGTCACAGGTTTTGTCCCCGACTGGGCGCCATGACTTCTTGCAACGGGGACCCTAGCTCCACAGGTCATGGGGAGAACAAGGCTGTGTTTTTCCTGTTTATACAACTTCCTGCTTGTCTGAATACTTGTTTTGATTTTTCTTCCTGCAAACACACACACACTGACTGTGAAGTAACTGTTTGGACTCCATACTCAAACATTCATGTTTTCTACACCATGCTTTCTGCACGTGCCCATGTTTAGTTGAAATCAGGAACATTTACTAATATTTCCTAGATAAAAAGCACTGTGAGGCTTAGAGAAACAGGTAAAGTACAGACTTCTGCAGGGAGCTCGTAGTCAAGATAAGCATTCAACCAAGCAGGACAGGATAAAGGCCATGGTGCCCACTGTCAGGATGGGACATCCAGACAAGAGGGCTATTGATCCGGACTGGAGCAGAGGGTCCAGGGAAGCCTGCAGGGAATACTTGCCAACTGGATACAACCCAAAAAGAGAAGGAGGAGGGGGAGAGAGAGAGAGCTAGAGATAGCGCACCCCACTCCAAGGAAACCAATGGGCAGGTTGTGGGGACTGAAAATTGTCAGGACAGTGCCAGATAAAGCTGGAAGGAGTCCCAGAATACGTGTGCATGGACCTCATCTATCGGATCAGTTTATACTGGACTTGGAGAGCACTGGAGCACCTCTTAAATTTTCAAGCATGGGAAAAGCAATCAGAGCGGTGGAAGTCAGATCTGCTGGCATGGGTGACGCAGGAGGTGGAGGGTCAAGCTGGGAGACCATGCCAGCTGCCTTACTGGTGGGAGGGTCTGACTGGGATGATGGGGAGAGACAGGCAGGAAC